>VWZI01002230.1:325547-337018 GCA_013396835.1 Psilopogon haemacephalus
AAAATCTTTTTGGTACTTACAGAGAAAAGTATCAATTTCTGCTTTTTATGAAAAAGACAGGTGATTTTTTTTTTCTTGTGCATTTAGATCAGCAAACAGAGCAATCATGAAAGCCAAACTTCTGTTATCTTCATGAGTGAGTGCATCTTTCTGGATCCTTCAAGTCTAATTTAGTTTTGAAAAGTAAAAATCCCCATGCATGCTCAGCACATCCTTTTTGTTGGTATATTTAGAGTTACAGCTAATTCTCAGCACAAAAACATTTGTCATCTCCTGTATTGTTATCCCATCTCTGTCAGCCTGCAGACCCAGCAGGAGATCTGGGCTCCTGCACTTTACTGATGCAACTGTTAATGACTGCAAATCCAAAAGACCAAGTGATGGTAACTGGAAGCATTATTACCTGCCAGTTGAGGTGTCGTCATGTGTACATGCTATCACTGTAATTCCAGGTGCTTGCTAGTGTGTAGGTTATTGCAACCTCAGCTGCTAAGCAGTTGCTTGACAAACCTCTGTAGAGTAATTGTTAGCTCCTGTCTAGCAAGAATTGAAGCCCTGCACAGCTCCACCTCTGCAACCCATGCATTTGGTGCTGAAGGTGCTGCTTTGAGTGTCAAGTTTGTTGCTACCTCTCTGCAGTATCTGGCTCTTCTCTTGCATGTGGATAACGAGCGCCCAGGAAACAAAGTGGTGGAAGCTGGACCACTGTTGTATACTCAAGAGCTGACTTTCTGCTATCAGTCTGAAGATGCTCCAGAATGATAATTTGGTTTGCTAAGAGCAAGTGCCACATCTCTGAATCCATGACCTAAGAATGTCCTTTTTAGTACAGCTTAAAGAGCAGAGTGAAAAGGTAAGATAATTGGGAAATTCTTCTGGAAGTGCTGCCTGTGTGTGTTTACTTGGCTGTTCATTGACTCAAAACTGAAGTGGCTTTTTAATGCCATAGGCGATTGCTAAAGCCTCCCCTTAAAAGGAATCCAAAAGCTCATTTTGAGTAAGGTGTTCACTGCATGTTTGGAAACTCAAAAACCCAAAGGACCTTGAAGTTCAAGAAGTGCTTGTGGAAATTAACAGGAATGTTACTTTGGATGGGGCCAATCTCTTTTTGGTGGTGTGCAGCAATAAGACAAGGAGCAATGGGTACAAACTGGAACACAGAAGGTTTCAGCTCAACACAAGGAGAAACTTTTTTACAGTGAGGGTGACAGAGTACTGGAACAGGCTGCCCAGCAAGGTTGTGGAGTCTTCTTCTCTGGAGACATTCAAAACCCGCCTGGATGTTTTCCTCTGTGAACTTTTGATCACAGAACCTCTAATGTTCTGTGACTCTGTGATTGGCACAGGAAGATTTGCAGAATTACTGTGTACAGCAAGTGGTTGGTGATGGCTGCTGCCAAACTGGGTTCTGATCCTATTACACAGGATAAAATAGAGCTGAGATATCTGATAGTTTTTGAGATTGAAGAGGTTGGACCTCTTCCACCTCATCAGTATGCACAAACCATTCCCGACAGGTATCTGACTAAGCTGTGATAATGACTCCATCAAAATCTTTATAAAACAACATACAGAATATTGTAACTCCTCCCTTCTACTTTTTCTCATATCTATAATTTTGTAAAAAAGGTGACATTTTTCTCTCCATTGGGATTTCTTTTTTCTGTGAGTTGTCCTCCTTACTCAAGCCAATGCGAATTCAACAGACAAAGCTGTAAAGCAATCAAGTATTCAGTAGACTTTGAAACACAATTGAGTGCAGCGATGGCCTGAGGGGAAGTTGTCTTTTCCAGTTCCTCCTATGATGTATGTGTATGTAACATATCTAAATAAGATGTAATTTATTGTACTAATTTTTTAATGGGTATTGCTGGGTGGATCCCCATGCTTTCTCTAGTCAATGTCACAAATAGAAATTGCCATATACGATGTGTAAGCTCTTTTTTCCTTGGCAGCTTTTATAATACAGTAGTGGATGGAACAAATATGTTGTTTTCTAACTAGTTTTCTTTACTGGTTGCATAGTTAACCTAAAAAGCAAGTCAGAATATAGGTCACCTTTTGAAATAAATGTAGAAATCCTGTTGCACTTGCAGAATGACTTAAAATGGGAAAGTTGAAGATAAATCTTTATGATCAAAACTGTTGAACTTGCTACTGTGCTATTAGAGCTGCCTATGCTCTTACTGCAGTAGTGTCACTAGAGTACTGTACTCCTCACACCTTACAAAGGTGAAATACACTTGACTAGCTCATTATCCTTTTACAATGAAGAGAATACCATGCAGTGGATATAGTTTTAACTGGCTTGGTGAGACTTTTGTCACTGTGTCAGCATCTTCACAGGCAAACTGGTAAGTATGAACTAGGTAATGGACAGCAAGGTGGTTTGAACAACTCACTGGCTCAGTGAGATGGATCAAAACCCAGGCTTGTCAGTGGCATGAAGTCCAGCAGAAGGTTACCCTCTAGTACTGTACCCCAGGGATCCACAGGGGGTTCAATACTATTTAACCTGTCCGTGAACGACCTGGATGATGAGGCATAGTACACCCTCAGAAGTTCTGCAGACAGAACAAAACTTGAAGGTGTAGTTTATGCTCCAGATAATTGTCATGGCACTCAGAGGGACAGAAGCAGGCTGGGCATCAAGAAATGAACATGAAATTCAACAATGGGAAGTGCTGGATACTGCACTTGAAGAAGGGTAACTCCAAGCACCAGTAGAGGGCCAGCCAACTGGAAAGCAGCTTTGCAGAAAAGGCCCTGCAGGAACTGGTGGGCTAGGGTTTGAGTGGGAGCAGGCAGTCATGTTCACCCTTATGCCAACAAGACGCTGGGCTACATCAGGCAGAGTTTTGCCAGCAGAGTGAGGAAAGTGACCTTTCCTTTCAGTTCACTACTGGCAAGGTGACATCTGGAGCACCTTTTCCAGTCAGAGTTCTCCAGTACATCAGAAGAAGAGACATACTGGAGCAAGTCTAGCAAAGGACTGCAAAGACAGTTAAGAGATTGGACCATTTCCCATTCAAAGAATGGATGAGAGAGCTGGATCTGTTCACCCTAGAAAAAAGCAAGGCTCCGGGGAATATACATAACCTGAAGAGAGGCTGTAAAGAAGATGGAGCCAGTCTCATCCCAGGGCAAGAGGCAGTGGGCACAAAGAGAAACACAGGAAATTCTGTTTAAGCATGATGTTGGGGGTATTTTTCTGTACAGTTGATCAAACACTGGAACAGGGTACTCAGGTTTTGGGGTCTCTGTCCCTGGAGATGTTTAAAACTGGGGTCCTGAGCAATGAGCTGTAACTGACCCTACTTGACCATGGGACTGAACTAGGCAGTCTCCTGTCCAACCTCAGTGATTCTGTGACTCAGTGAAACCACACTTAATGGCACAATATTGCTATAGACATTAATGCAAAGTATACTACAGTATTTTTACTGTAACGTCCAATGTACATGAAGGAACTAAAATTCAGAATTTGACTGCTACAATACAATACAATACAATATGAGGCGTGGGAAAGGAGGGTGCTCAACATGGGATCTACAGCAGTAAACGTATTGACATTCCCACACTCCCACCTTGCAGTCATGTCCTGCTTCTCTGTCTGGAGAGAATTCTTCTGCAAACTGACTCACTGCAAAGTAAAAGAAAAACAGTGAAATTTACTGAGTCAGGAAGAGCCAGCAAGAAGGATCATGGCGGTTCAGATGCTCCTTTGGTGAGTTTGAGTTTCTTGCAAAGAGGATGCATGATGCAGAAATGGTCTGGGAGTAGTGACTACTACATACTGCAGCATGCCTTTCTCAGGTGTCTCTATTGCTGGGTTATTTACTCTCATTTGCACTTCTGCTTTGGTTACAGCTCTGTATGGTCAAGTGGCTCAGCTCTGTTGAGAAGGACGCAGGCAAATCCTTTTCCTCAAAAGCCTGTGACTTTGGTTGGCAATCTTTCAGTGCATCAGGATGAGGTGGGTATTAGGCCCATATATGCCCCTTTCTGGACAAATGCTTTAGCTGCACAGGAGGGCAACGTCTGTGCTTCTGAAGGAAAGCTGCAGCATCTGCTGTGTTTGCCAAGGGCAGCCATTCCTTTTGTTGGGTGTCAGCTATACTGAGGATGCCAAAGGACATCAGGGTAAAACTAGGTCTCATATCTGATTTGAGCATGTGAGAGGGAACAAGCCCTGCAGAGATAGCAGCAGTCTAAGTCATGTCCTCAAGGTGCTCTGAAATGTGATGGACCAATGTGGCATGTGAGGCGCACTGAGAATCATAGACATGATGTGGGGACACTTGACTATTTCAGTCCTGTGTGAAATGCATTGGTTCCTTGTTGACTTCAACCTGGTCAGCCTACCCAGGGTCACATTTCTGCATGCTATTATGATTCCAGTAAATCACCATTTTTACCTTTGAAAAGCACTCCAGATGTCTGCCTGAGTACCATAAGTCTGATGTCTGTCTTAAAGGCTCAGAAGATGTCTTATTTTCTCTCTTCTTTCTTCCCTAGATGTGTACAGACTCTGGTGAATATAAGCCATGGTGACAAGAAGGGCTTCATGTTAAGTTTGGAACCGACAGGAGCAGATGTTATTACCCTACAAATCTGTCAGATGTTCAGATCTCCCCTTTCTGTTCCCAGGTATTTTGGTCTGCACCAGGAGCAAGTCCATCAGACTCTACCCACAGTGCCTTTTATCCCCTTTATTATTCCTCAGTTCTAACCCACAAGACATTTCAAACATTAGAAACGGTTCAGTGCATAATGGCTTTCAAAAACATGCTGTATCTCTGTCTAAATGAGAAAAATAAATATCTAGGGAGCTTTTGCACATGTCAACAGTACTCAGTGAAGCAATATGTGTAGGCAGCACTGGAAACAGTGACAAAGTGAGTATCTGTGCATAACTTGGTAATAATATCATCACCGTCTAGACAACTCAACAATTAGCATCCAGACATACCGAAGCCTTCTTTAAGAAGTCTCCAACAATAAAAAAAAATATGCCTCCGTGGGGAAGAAAGCCACAGCTCACTCCGCTACCTTGCACATGCACATTTAAGCTTAATTTCGTTTAAAAGGTTGCTTTCTAAGATGAACTGCCTTTCTCAAGGCCACTGCTGAGTGCATGCTTGCAAAAACTACAATTTGTGAAGATCTTCCTGTTTAAATATCTGTTCCAATGTTCCCTGCATGTAGCAGTTACTATGCAAAACTCTTTTTGATAGGATCATTTCCATGCACTTCCTGGGAGCTTGTCCTTTTTTATTTACTTTGGGAAATGTTGTCTTCAAACCTGTACTGGTATTGTGGAAAACTCCGGAAAAAGGAAGGCTTTCTGCCCAAGGTTCTAACTTCCAGGTATATCTTTCAAAGCTTTATCCCAAGACCTCTCGTCTGTAATGTACAGGACCAAGTCTGGTCTCACTTCCTGATTTTTATTTGCCCATCAAAGACAGCTATATTAGACTGGGATAAGGGAAAGGCAAAATAATGCCTGTGGATTTTATGGACATGGGAGTTTGTCACTTTGTCCCAGAGGGGTGCAGGCAGAAATGATATTATATGCTTCTTACTCAGAGGATCAACATAGAGAAGGAGGCAGAAAACTCTGTAACTCCCCTTGGTTATTCCAGCTGAAAGCAAGGCTTATCTCTTCCTACCTATCATGAGTTGGCCTCTCTAAGGGCCATACAGGTTGCAGCCTTTGGGGAGCCTTTGTCAATAAGACCCTGTCCTGATTGTGAACACTATAAATTCTCCTGGAGGGGTTAGGGCTAGATACTATAGCTGTTGTGCTGCCTAGGAATGCAGTGAGGAGTCCCTGCTTCACATTTAAAGTGGTGAGTATGTGTGTGTGTGATTGTTAATGACATCAGCAGCACCCTCATTGCAGCAACTGGTAGTGATGATGGCTGAGGCATGTTTTTTTCAGTGCTCGAATGCCAAGGCAAACAGGAATGATTTAAGTCATCACTACCTTTCCATCCCACGTAAGCTAAACTATGTTGGGAAACAGAGCCCCGAGGTGCCATTAGCCCCTTGGTGGATTGCAGGCCAATTGTAGAGTTGGCTTTTAATTCTTGCTTGCTTTGAGGACCATCTCCAAAGCCGTGAGTGCTTAAATCATGAATCATATTCTACTGCTGCTGCTGCCCTGAGTGCATCTGATGGCTTCATAGCTCCTTTTCCCAGTGAGCAATATGAGCAACAGCCCAAAGATGTAGAAAGGTCATCAGAACATGACAGGCAAGTAACAGAAAAAAAAAAAATTCTGTTCTGTACTTCCCACACTGACATAAAATAGGAGCAGCCTGAAATGGTTCAGACCAAACTGGTAGCTTGCTCTGCAGTTTATGAAAGCTGGAGAAACCAAGTGCCACAGTTTTAAAATCTATTCTTAGCACTGTCAATGTATCCAAGATAGACAAGGCTTTAAAAAGAAACAAAAAAAAACAACCCCAAACTTTTTCTTTGTGGACTTCAGCCTGACTGAAACATCCATGGAAATGCTATACCCATTAAATCAGAAGGGTCAATAGTTGAACTAAGTATGTCTAAGGTTTGTTTATGACTAGGAGAAAAACCATGCAAGTCAAACTCCCACCCCAAGTTCTGTAGCTGACATGGACATTTTGTTGAAATGTCTTTCCACACCCAGTGGTGAGGAAGAAAACATGGTCAATACTTCAAAGGTTTAGACTTGGGAGGGGATAGGACTCACCAGCACTTGCTGTGCTCCAGTCTGAAGCCAAGTTTAGACATGAACAACTGAATATAGTCCAGTAAAGGTCTTCTTATTCCCCTCGCTGCCCTATCTCAACTCTCTTAGGATCAGCTGATGAATGACAGGCTTGGATAGCCAGTGAGATAACTGGAAGTGTATGTGGTATGTGCATGTCTATGGCAAAAATGCTCTCCTGGTCAGCTGATTATTTTCCCTGCAGTTAAGAAAACACAGAAGAGAGTCTTCTTCCATTCCCCTAAATGATCAGGACTTTGTTGTTACTGCCCAGGAAGCCCCAGGCCATGCATTTTTGCAGGTACCTCACAGACCAGGCTGAATATAGGCCATACTAAAAAACGTCCATGGTTCCCTGGAGAATACTAGCAAGTGCAGGACATCTAGAGTATTCATATCAACTATCAGCAATCTTTTCCACTGCCCTTGCCCCATGGCTCACGAGCTGGTGACTCCAACCCCTATCTATCTGTACTCATTTCCCTTAAGAGAGCCGATCAAGCCCATGGAAGACAAGTCTGAAACTATCATGACAATACAGATGTCCACTTATCTTGGTGAATCTCAGCGTGAGGTTGCTACAGACTGGCATTTCCCCCTGCTCACATTCGCCCACCCCTTTCTGCTTTCACATTCAGTGAGCAGTTCTGTGGGAGGAGGAGAAGAGTGGATTGTGACTGTCATGACAGGTGGCTGCATCTCACATACCTCCACCCTGAATTGTGTTTTCCAGTCCCAGTGCCTTGTTTGCTTATCCACTTTATTTTTTTCAGAGGATGTCCTCTGCTGTCCTGTAAGATATTTCTGTCATGACACTTGTCTTGAGAGAGAAAATTTTCTTAATGGGGATGAACATGGAATGGGAAACATTTTGCCTGAGTTTGGTTTTCACTGTGGTCTGCTCAGGCTTAAACATGTACATCAATTCTGACAATATGTTGTTTTCTGTCTTCCTCATTTGATGTCAGAAATGTCACCCTGAAAAATGTAATGCAGCAATTGTCTTACAAAAGCTCATTTTCCCTCTTGATTCTGCTGGTGGTGTGCTGCACCCCATTTTACTCCCCAGGCTGATGTTTCTTTCCCAGCCACCTTCAAAAGCCTCCTTGAGTGGCATGGCTGGATGCTTTTCTACAAATCAGCTCAGAACTCACTCCTGAAAGGAACTCTGCATGACACTAGACTATCACTATGTTCAGTGTTCCTCTGGAAATGAAGGCTTTATTGGTCAAGTATTAACAATGCAACCTGTGCTCCTGATTAACCCGATGAACTCCATCTACCTGAAGCTGGGTTTCTTATGTGGCAAGATAATCCCTCACCTCAAGGAAGTGCATAGGACTTAGGACTCCAGTTTCTCTGGTAGTTCTGGGGTGTTCCATGATATATGGGAGAAAAAAGGGGGGGATTCCAAATGCAGTTTGTCCTGTTCTAGGTTTTACAAAATGTGAAAGTGGAAGCAAAAAGCAGGGAAAATATCTGTGTATCTAACTGGGGCAGCAGGTAAGAAAAGCCCTCTGTGTTAGTGCTGGCTTTTGGATGTCACAGCAGCCCTGAAATGCTTTCCTTGATGACAAGAGAAGTATATGGCTTGGCCACTGATGTGAAGTGTTTTTAAGAGAAATATTCTACTCTGGAAAATTATGACACTGCTTCACAGACTTATTTATGAAACCAACACATCACCACATGGGACATTATGTCATCTCTGCATTCCTTCAGACTTTCCCCCTGGACCGTTTGGGGTACACTTTGGACAGTGCAGAAGCATCTGAGTAGGCCAAAGGAGGGCAAGGATACAGGGTGAAACACTACTTCCCAAATTAGAATTAAAATGGTTGCCCTGTCTCAGACAAGCTACTGGCCTGAATAAGATTGGAAACACTTGGGTTTAGTCTCTTTCTGGGTCCTGGTTGATGTGCCACCAGCTGCTGCATTCAGTCTTTGGAGAACGCACTACACTCTTTAATTCATCATTGGCTGCTTCTCTGGAACATCAGGTGGAAAGAAAGGAGAGGATCAGTTACGTAGCTCCCAGATCAAGCTTTCAAACGATCAGAGGACAAAGACTTCCTTGAAAAGCACCTCATTAGAGAACTATTTGAAATTTAGCTTCTTCATCTAAGTGCAGTTTGCAAAAAGCCCCAACCAACACACATAACTGACTCATGTTCCTTTAAGAGGGGTTTCCTATCAAATCCCTTGTGAGCCCAGTTGCTGAAGGCAGCAGATTCCAGCAAAACTTCTTTCACCAATGGATGCAATTCATTCTATTAAAAAAAAAAAAAGAAAAGAAAATAAAAAAAAAAAAACCAAACCCACTGGCTGTCCTGACTGTGTAGGTGGGTGAGAAAATGTTAACAGCTGCGCTCACGAATCTCCACTGGAGGAGTGAGCTGCCAAAAAATACTTGTACTGTGAACAACTGTTCTAAATTTGGTTACCTGCTTTATATTACTCAGTAGCCAGGATCTCTTCTTGCCCTTACCCTTGTAGATATGTAAAGCAGAAACACAACCCCCTCTCTGTCAGAGACAGATGATTCCACAAGCTGTCATCAGGAACCCAGGGAATGGCAGGGTTTGCTACACGGTCGAGAGTTTGCAGCTTTTTTAACAAATGAGGAGGAAGTAACTCATTTGGCATGAGAGGAGACTCTGAAGAGAGCCCTGTGGGAGAGCTGAGCTGGCCCTGACACCTAGAAAAGAGAGATGTTGGGCTGAGGCACTCTGTCCTCCCTGAAACTGGAGCCTCTGGAGAGATAGTGGACTTCCATCTCGTCTAGCAGAGCCCACACTGCCAGATGAATGCAGAGGCTCCCATTCTGACACTTGTGGCCTTGTGTGACAAATCCAGCACAGCCAAATGCACCTCTCTGGGCTGAGACGAAGGTCTAGTGCCAGCATAAGAATACTTTGCCTTCTTGTTGATGGAGGAGAACACTTGTCCCTTCTCTCCACTGGAAGGTGGCAAGCTACCCTCCTATTCATTATAGAGAGCACTTCCATTGTAGTGCTGCCCGGTGCCCTCTGGTTGGTAAAATGAGGGCTTCTATGGCTGGCTGTTAGCTCACTATGGCAGAGACAGTCTGGTGTGAGGCTATTTGCATAGATCATATAGAATGGGCAACTGGTGTCATCTACCTAGACCTGAGTAAGGCCTTTAACTCTGTCCCACATGACATCCTGGTCAACAAACTGGAAAAACATGGACTCGATGGGTGGAGAACTCACTGGATAAGGAATTGGCTGGATGGTCGCACGCAGAAAGTGGTGATCAAGGGCACAATGTCCACCTGGAGACCAGTGACAAGTGGCGTCCCTCAGGGATCAGTGCTGGGACCAGTGCTGTTTAACATCTTTGTCAGCGACATGGACAGAGGAATTGAGTGCACCCTCAGCAAGTTTGCAGATGACACCAAGCTGTGTGGCACAGTTGACTTGCTGGAGGGCAGGGATGCCATCCAGAGGGACCTGGACAGGCTGGAGAGGTGGGCCCAGGCTAACCTCATGAAATTTAACAAGGCCAAGTGTAAGGTCCTGCACCTGGGTCACTGCAATCCCAAGCACAAATACAGGCTGGGTGGTGAGTGGCTGAGAGCAGCTCTGAGGAAAAGGACCTGGGGGTCTGGGTGGATGAGAAGCTCAACATGAGCCAACGGTGTGCACATGCAGCTCAGACAGCAACTGTGTCCTGGGCTGCATTAAGAGAGGCATTACCAGCAGGGCAAGGGAGGTGATTCTCCCCCTTTACTCTGCTCTTGTCAGACCCCACCTGGAGTACTGTGTGCAGTTCTGGAGCCCCCAGCACAAGAAGGACATGGAACTGTTGGAGAGAGTCCAGAGGAGGGCCACAAAGATGATCAGAGGGCTGGAGCACCTCTGCTATGAGGACAGGCTGAGAGAGTTGGGGCTTTTCAGCCTGGAGAAGAGAAGGCTTCTAGGAGACCTTATAGTAGCCTTCCAGTATCAGAAGGGGGCCTACAGGAGGGCTGGGGAGGGACTGTTCACAAATTCTTGTAGTGACAGGATGAAGGACAAGGTGTTTAAACTGGCAGAGGGGAGATCTGAATGGGATGTTAGGAGGAAGTTCTTCACAGTGAGGGTGGTGAGGCACTGGAACAGGTTGCCCAGGGAGGTTGTGTCTGCTCCCTCCCTGGATGTGTTCAAGGCCAGGCTGGATGAGGTCTTGAGCGACCTGATCTAGTGGGAGGTGTCCCTGCCTGTGGCAGGGGGTTGGAGCTGGATGATCTTTGAGGTCTCTTCCAACCTAAACCATTCTATGATTCTATGATTCTATAATTGTTCTGCTTGAGAAACACCTTTCAAGATCATCAAGTCCCACCACTAATCCACTCTTAGGTGACATTTCCAAGGTATGGATTTTAGTGCTTGATACGCTGTCTCCTCATACTTAACAAAGAATCTTTTCACACCACCCTCATGTCATGATGCAACACTACCAGTACTAAGGGATTGATGAGTATACTGTGAAACATGCCCTTTTCCCCCCTCTTTTGGGAAAAAAAAAACCCAACCATACTTTTCCACTGAAACACAATAAATGGTTTTGCTTATGGACTGTATCTTTAGCCTCTTTTTTTCTTTCTGTCTTTCTTTCTTTTTCTTTTCTTTCTTTCTTCTTTCCTTCCTCTCTTCTTTCTTTCTTTCTTTCTTTCTTTCTTTCTTTCTTTCTTTCTTTCTTTCTTTCTTTCTTTCTT
>VWZI01002230.1:345289-386955 GCA_013396835.1 Psilopogon haemacephalus
CTGGATGATCTTTGAGGTCTCTTCCAACCTAAACCATTCTATGATTCTATGATCAAAATTCTCCTTGGCCATACTTAGAGAAAATTTGTCACAGATTAGACTGATTCTGTGGCTTAAGGTCCTGAGCTTCAAGCTTTGCTATTGTATTCCCCATCTCACTGTTATCATGTGCTGTGTCTACCTCACAGGTACACTTAACCATCTCAGGTCCAGACCTTTATTTTTTTTTCTTATTTATTTGTTTCATTTACTTTTTGCCTGCCTGTAACTTCTGTCTGCTACATCCATGTGGGTGTCTACTCAGAATGATTCTGCTTTCCTGGGCCAAGTTCCCCCAGGCGAAAGTTTGCAGCCCAACATCCCTCAGTCATGGACTATTAATGCCTTGAAAAGTTACAAACAACTTTCTCCACACTGTTGATGCAGGATCACATCAGTACCTAAAATCCTAAGGCCAAAAAAGAGCAGTTGTTCAAGATGTGCGATAGGAGGAAAAAGTCTACCTCCACCAAAACATTGGACTTTTTGTGTTTATAGGGATTAGAACAGAACAGAATAGAATAGAATAGAATAGAATAGAATAGAATAGAATAGAATAGAATAGAATAGAATAGAATAGAATAGAATAGAATAGAATAGAATAGAATAGAATAGAATAGAATAGATAGGCCAGGTTGGAAGAGAACTCTAAGATCATCCACTCCAACCTATCACCCAGCCCTATCCGATCAATTACACCACGGCACTAAGTGCCCCATCCAGTCCTTTCTTGAACACCTCCAGGGATGGTGACTCCACCGCCTCCCTGGGCAGCCCATTCCAATGGCAAATCACTCTCTCTGTGAAGAACTTCCTCCCAATGTCCAGCCTGTACCTCCCCCAGCGCAACTTGAGACTGTGTCTACCAACCCCAGCAGAAATATTGGAGCACAGACTTCAATGCTGGCATAGAGCGGTGACCATGGCACTGCCTTTTGGTGCCTGCCAGAGGGAAAGAGCTTTTACTCCCAACGTTGGTAAAAAGGGAAAAATACTATTTGTCCTAGTTTTCAGCCATGAGCTGCCCCGGGCAAGTGGACAGAAAAGGTATTTTACCCCTTCCCAAGGAGTAACATTAAAATGCTCCGCAGTGGACTGGAAGTTTAAATGGAAATTCTATTTACAAATATATACAAAGGTATTCAGGTGAAAGAAATACATACACAAATTAGCCTCAGGTCTTCACCTGGGCTTACCGGGCCAAAACCTTCCAGAGCCTTCCTAAATGCTTCCCTCCCCCACTTCATCCTCAGCATTTCCAAGAGCAAGATGAATGACCCCCACTAGACCCAGACCTACCACAGGCCTCAATAGGCCCAGTGGTGTAGCTGCCAGCCAAAGCCAGGAGAAAGCTTCACCCCCCATAAACACTCCCTTCTCTCTCGCGTAGAGAGAAGAGAGAAAGAGAGCAAGAATTGTCTGTGTGTTCCCTGAAATAGAGAGATACGGGAACGTGGAGTAGAATGACAGATTGCAATGTTCTGGGACAAGCTGCCTGTCCCCTTGGGGCTCTCTACCCTCTGGAGAACTCTTCTTTGTGTTTACGCCAATTAACTCCTTGTTTCCTTTAGCCTACAACACTATTCCAGAGAGCTTTGTTGATGCATGCCCTCGACCCACAGTTCTTGTCATTAGCACTGGTGCGTTTCACCTCTGATGCTTGAGGGATCCCAAGGAGGACTCAAAAAGGACAGGAACTCTTGCTCTGTGCAGTGATCTTGTTTCCAGACAGTCTGGTCATGGATTGTCTTTCTCTTCCATGAAGACACAGGTTCAAAGAAAATATTGCAAGAGAGAACTCTGCAGAGGAGCAGGGCAAAGATCAGAGTATCTTTTAAAGACAACTGAAGTAGTGGTGCTGCCAAAACAGACCAATCATGTTTTTTTTTGAGCTGGAGGCAGCTGCTCTTTGGTGGCTGGTGAATCAGAGGAAACACAGGCATACACTTCTGTATGGCTTCTGCATGCCTTCTGTACGTTTCCACTGGGCACCTAGGGGAGTGAGCAAAAGCTGTAATTGCCCACGATCCTGGAAAGAGGTACTGACTTCCCTTGTCATGCTCATACATCATTGCCAAGGCTGAGACATGGCTCCCATTCAGGCACCACACAGAGGCATCATACTGAGTCCCTCTCTAGACACATAGCTCTCATGAGTGTTGGTCCATCAAATGTATGAATTCTCCTGTGGAGATTTTATCATAGAAACATAGAATTGTTTTGATTGGAAAAGAGCTTTAAGATTATGGAGTCCAACCATTACCTAACTCTGCCAAGTTCACCGCTAAACTATGTGCCTTAGCACCACATCTTTCTGTCTTTTAAATACCTCCAGGGATGATGATTCAAGCACCTTCCTGGGGAGACTGTTCCAATGTTCCAATCCTGACTTTCCCTAGTGCAACTTGAGGCCATTTCCACTTGTCCTGTCACAGGTTGTTAGAGAGAAGAGATGAATTCCCACCTTGCTACAACCTTCCCTCAGGTAGTTGAGGAGAGCAAATCTCCTCTGATCATGATTTTCCTGATAATCTAGCTCTGGCCAGTTTTGGCCTAGATACCCCAGGTAAGCCCCTAAGCCAGAGGTCTCACAAGTGAAAAAGGCACTTAATGCCATTGTTTAGTTAATTAGAAAGTTTAGGTGATAGGCTGGACTCGATGATCCTAGAGGTCTTTTCCAACCTGGTTAGTTCTGTGATTCTGTGTGATTCTGTGGAAGTGCTTTGGATGGGAGTGTACATTTGGGTTTCCATTCTGCTGGGTGGACATCTAGTTAGGTTATTTATGAGCAAGATACACACCTATGTGAATTATTTTAAGGCTGGCAAGTCTAAAAAGAGAGTGAGATGGTAGTCAGGTCACTTGCATTGGAACAGAAGAGACTTGATCTTGAGAGACAGGTACTATGAGCATCGTAACTTTTTTCTCATGCCAGAAAAAACCTAAGGAGGAAGTAAATACATGGACCTTATAATGGTAGAGTTAAGGCAATATGTTAGGAGGTAGGAGATAGGAGAGTTCATTGTCTTCTGCAAGAAAAGTGATTTAATTCTGCACTTTCCACATTCCTGTATGTGCTGTAGACTAGGTAGTGAGAGAAAAAAAACAAACCACATTTCTTCCTCTCCATCCATGTTTCGTGCAAGGCCTCCTTTCATGGAGGCGTAAAAGGCTGGTGAAATAGGACTTAGACTTTGAGACCAACTGAGATCACGCAGTTTGTGGATGCCTGCAGGGCTTTTTTATTTGTCGGACTGCTCGTTGCAGCCAAGACAAAAACAGTAATGTGTGAGTCCATACCATTATGGTATATGGCTTTGGTATGTAGAAAATTACTGGATGAAAGTGGGGCAGCTAGTTTAGGCAGTTCTTCCTTTAGAGTGGCAGCTCAGTGGGAGGTTTAAGGATTTAATTTTTGGCCTTTGGCATATAAATTCTTCTGTGGAGCCTATGTATCGAATATAAAGACAGACCCAATGACTTAACAACCTACACATTACCATGACTTTTCCTGCTCTGGGCCAAGCAGAGTGAAGTTTAAATTTGCCACATGTAAGCATCATTACACTACATTTGTGTCATTTGTGCGCATATTAAAGAAAGCTAAAATAAGTACTGATAGCCCCAGCGGTAACCAGATGTAAAAGCAAAAACTTTGGATAACTGATGAAAGACAGGGACACAGATGCAACATGGGAAGAAATGCACACCAAACTGTAATAAGAAAAATCCTAGTTGATTAGTTTCTAATGTAGTAAAACAATTCACCCTGGGACTTGTAAAATAACTGTGAGAGCTTAAAGTGATTCAAATTGGCAGTTTCCAGCACAGTCCCAGTGGACACAATGCAATAGCCATATTTAAAACTTATTGCTGATTTGCTAGGAAGGCCTTGGAGCCATCACAGAGCCACCGCAAGGGTTAGGACGTGGCAGCAGGATGTGTGCTGGGGCTGGGGAGGGGTTGCCTCTCCTCTTAAACTCTCTTCTTAGCATCGTTTATGGGAAGAGTTGAGAAACTTTGTCTCCAGGATGCCCAGCACTGCTGTTCCCTCTGGCCTCTCAGGAACCTTGTGCAGCTCTTGTGCTTTAAAATTTCTTCCATGTGAAACTACTGGAAACCCCTGCAGCATTTTAAGTATGGGAACTGTTCTTCAAAATACCAAAAGCATTCCAAATAGAAGGCCCTTTCTATTGTCTGTGCCCGCTACAGTTAGACACGAGAGAAGGAACCACTGTAGGGCTGCAGGCTTATGCCTGAGGTATTCCAGGAATAACTCACCCCAGCTGTCTCCAGAGTTGCTTAGGCCTATGCTGGACCTTCAGTGAGGGCTTGCTGCAAGTTTTTCAGTGCAATTCCTCCACCTATGGCAGACAAATGCAGAGCTGAGTCTGAAACTACACTCCTATTAAGCAGAGATACTCGGTGGTCTGTCTGCAGGACACTGGCAATCATAGGGTGAGTGCACCTGCACAATCAGATCTCTGCCCACTGATTAATAGGTAAGGCTGTCATGTGTCGTCTCATCAAACCATGTGGCTTCATTGAGTTTCCCCAACCCTTCTCACAGACCTTCCTTAATTTCTGGGCTCTCTCTGGATTTCATGAGCCAGAAATACTCTCCAAGATGCATGGACTCAGTGGTGGCTTTGCTCTGATGTGACCATATGGCCTATGGACTATGTGGACACCATCTAAGTCTCCCATCTCCTTGCGCATGGTATGATGCATAAATTCTGTACAGCCCTTTTCTTTCACTGAACTGTATTAAACAAACTACTAGGTGCCATGGGACAACTTGTCAGAACTTGACTCTGAAAGCACTCCACAGGTATTCAGGGAATTATAATAGCTTCATCAGGTCAGGGTCTGAAAGCTGTTAAGTCTGACATGGGCTGATCACCCAAAGCTATGTAACGTTGGTATAATTTTTTATTGCATAGCCTGCTTTCCTCTGTTAATTTGGAAGCTGTTTACTCCTTACCTCTGGGAAAGGCTTATTTGTGCTGCTGCTGTTCTGTGTGGTCAGAGCTCATGCCTACCTTCTCATGTGTGTGGGCTCTTGCAGTGATAATCCCAGGGTAGCCATGGTCTTCATCTCAGGAGTGGGGATGAGTAGGCAGCAGTTTAACTATCTTCTAGCAGCTGTGCAACTTGCAAATGAGTGCTTGCCTTTAGACTTGTGCAATTAAGCAGAAAACTGAGCTGACCACACAACACAGCTGTTCCTGCCTGTTCCCCAGTTCTCTGGATATTCACGCATCAAATATGTCAGCTGAGAGTGAACATAAAGGGAGTTTCGCCTCTTGTGTCCATGCTTACTGGCCACTGAAGTCTGGGAGGTATGGAATGAGTAGTGAAGCAGGGAACATACTAATATAGCAGCCAGAAGTATGACTGTACTACAGCTGTAACGCAACTAGTGAGGATATTGCAGCATTACACAGCTTTGTGGCGGAGTTTTCATCATCAAGCATTCATTGCTCCTAGAGGTTTTTCCCAATACAAACTATAATGTTATAGCTTCCTTGCTACCAGTGTGTGTGACCTGGTTAGTGTAAAGCTTGCTTGAGTACATCTGCCTGGGATGTGGTCATGTTTCCTAACCATATTTCAGACATAGCCAGAGGAAGAAGGTAGCTAAGGAAAACCTACAGCTCTAAGGATTAGCTCTATGGCAAGAGATTTCCCACGCTTATTCACCACATAGTAATTTCCTCCTGCTCTGCTCAGAGTTTGTGGCAAGAAGGTACATGCTGGTTCCAGCTTCAAGATGGCATGGGTGTTTCAAAATACATGGGGCAGCACACATGAAGGAGGAGTTAAAACTGATGCACTGGTTTCCTGCACATTCATCCTCACCAAAAGAAATGTTATTTGCTACCAATAGAAGGGTATCAGATGAAGAACTATCAAAGAAAGAGCAATTCCTTGTGTTTGGTGGTGTAGATTTCTACACAGGGTATCCTGTAACACTGTGTATTTAGAGCTTGCATGCTACCACCCTTCCTTTTTAGTTCTGGGGAACTGGGCTTGCAAAAACACCATCAACACACAAACAGTTATCAGGAAAGCAATCAAAGTGTTTCATCAAGGCCAGCTCCAGCCTCTATGTTTTGCTTCCATCATTGTGAATGCAGTATTTATGCAGTACTTGCTGCACCTGAAGAGAGGCTGCTGCCACCAGAAGGCACGCCATGCACCTCGTGAATGACTGGGGACAGGTGGGGACTCCCCAGGCTCTTTGGTTTCCAAACAGTGGAAGAGTATTTCTCCTCCATGAAACAAGTTTCTCATCTCAAACATAAAAGGCTAGGCCACTCTTTTGGCTTGCTGCTGGTGTGAGGCTTGAGGCAACGATGTGTCAGGTTTAACTGGTAGATTGCATATGACAGACAACATTTCAGCTGTTCCATTCCTGAGCATCCTTGGTTTATTCTTACTGATGCCCTATCTTAAGAAAGTCTCTTGACCTTGTCCCTGCAAAAAGAAAGGCTCCAGCCTGTAAGCCATGGTGATGGAAGGCAGTTACCAAGCTTTCCAGCTGCCTTCTCACCTTATCTGAGCAGTGGTGCACACTGCATTCATATGTCAGCCCCTGTGACACTGGTGGATCCTCTGCTGTCAATCGGTCTGAGAAATTCTTCCTGTCAGATTTTTTTTTATGCCTTGCACAACTTGCTTCTCAGGATCTCACTTGGTTTGCCTCATTACAGCTTTGCCATTAGCTTGCCAATGCTCATGATCAATACTTTCCTTGTTTTGATACATTTTTATGATGCTGGAACAAAGAGGTAACTGAGACATACCTTCACCTACCCACCCTTCCTTGCAACCCCCTCACAGGTAAAGTTCACATCAGTTGCTACCACTTCTCAAAAGCAGACAGTTTTCAGAACTGTGCAGTAAAGAGTGTGGGAGTTCTGCCACAGAAGAGGAGTGAACAATGTGTTTTTGGAAGTGCTGGCTCTTCAGTTTCCAGTGCCTGCAGAGGCACACGTGTTGAAGTCTATGGTGTTAGGTTAGCTTGATCTCTGTTTCACCTTAGGCTTCTTGACCCACTGAATCTGGGGTTAAGTATTTTGTGTCCTTGTAAAGGAAAGCAAGATATAGCTGAAGTGATATAACACTAATCCCATGGGCAGCAGAGAGAAGGGCTGTGCAAGACTTGGCTCCTTTTGCCCTGCCTCTGACATAAAGTGTGCCATACAGCCACGTGCATGCTCAAGCTAGTTGTCCGCACAGATTCTGAGGGCTGCACAACAGTAGTGTGCTGTGCAGGAAAGGCACTGCAAGGTAAGGAACAGCTTTTGGAGCTAGCCCTTCTCACTTGTCTTTGCCACGCACCATTCATACACCAAGAGGTCACAGTAACTTTTCCAACCAGCATGGCCATTTTATGCTTTACCACTGAAAATGTCCAAGAGTCCCTTCCCAGAGACAGCCAGAAGCAGAGGCTCTTGGCCCCAGGCTCTAGGCACTGCTGCTCTGGAGGAGCTCTGCTTGGACTTGCCATCCTGGCAGTCTGACAGTTGTGGTTTGATCTGGCCAGACCACCTGTGCGGTCTTGCCTGGCTCTGTTTTATTTAGCCTGGAGAATTCTACATGTCATCTTACAACTGAGGAAATCTTTTTCATACATATCTTTGTGGTTGTTTTTTCTATTACAGCAAAGTGACCAGGGCAGCGAAGGTTAGATCTCCTCATGCAGAGAAGAGTGGGTCTCTAAGGCCTCTGTGAGGGCACTGGTAGTTCAGAGTCTTGTCCATGGTGAATCGAGTGCTCATATCACGAGGTGATGTTGTGTTTCCTGCACCATCACAATCTTGAGTGGCATGATGGGAAACAGTCTCACACTGGCTGCAGGAGACCTAGAAGACTGAGTCATGCTGCAACATCTCGACAGGGAATGGTGATCTGGACTCCCTGCACACACACTGCAAAGTACAGTAGGCCCCAAGGCAGGTTTGACAAAGGCATTCAGTTCATCCTGCAGGATCCTCCCAAGCATGGATGTGCTTTACACCTCAGCAGCATTCAAACCACCACAGGGAATTGCAAGTGGCTTAAGGACCGTGGCTGTTATGGTATGACCAGGTGTAGCCTAGGGACATTTTGCTCATGTAAAGTTTTTTCTGCTTTTCTTTTCAGATATTGCTTGTGGATGATTGTGCAGGTTTGAGGCTAATAGAAATACTTTAATGAGAGAAATTAGATCAGTGGCTGTGAAAATAAAATAGTGATGTCTATATTGCCCATTCATTCTGCTGAGACGTATAAAAGCAAGGACACAAGCAAAGATAAGGTCAGTCTGTGGCTGCCTGCTTGCTATATTAACTCCTCTGCCTGGACTTGCATAACTGGAACTAATCAATCTTCCTCTAACACCTCTCATCACCCTTTTCCAGCACACCTGGCATGTAATGGGGATCCTGAGATAAGGGAGGGGAGTCAGAAAGAAGGAGGAAGAAGGGAAGTGGGTTTGAAAGCCCTCTTGGGCAGCTCTGCTGCTGGGAGGGGTTTTGTATCTCTGTATTACATTTAACTTGCACATTACTGTATATAGTTGTAAGTATCTGTGTATATATTGTATATATTTTGCTTGTAAATTGTACCACGCTATAAATACAGTTTCATTCCTTAACTTCCATCTGGCTGAGTTTAGTCTGGGTGAATTTCTAACCTTGGAGGGGGAGGGGTGGTAGAGGGGTGGGAATTACTCCCAAACTCCTGCCTGGCTGGCATCTGAGGGAAAGCAATGCATCCTGCTGTTGTTAGAAGGCCCCCAGACAGGGTAAGACATACCCAGCATGTTCCCATTATGTTTCTCCTGCAGTACTCACACCAAAAAAAAAAAAAAAAAGCCCTTCCAAATAGCATGTCAGGGGACAAGGACATTCTGGTAGTTGTGTTGGATGAACACCTGCAGTGCCTTCTCTGGTACACAACACTCAGCATGAAGAGATAAAAAAATGACAGGATCACAGGATGTTAGGGGCTGGAAGGAACCTCTGGGATCATTGAGTCCAACCCCCCTGCCAGAGTAGGACCATAGAATCTAGCACAGTTTGCACAGAAATGGATCCAGATGGGTCCTGAAAGTCTGCAGAGGAGACTCCACAACCTCTCTGGGAAACCTGTTCCAGTGTTCTGTGACCCTTACAGTAAAGTTCTTCCTCATGTTGAGGTGGAACTTCCTGTGGTGTAGTTTATATCCTTTACCCCTCTCCCTGTCACAGAGCACAAGTGAGAAGAGTCTACCCCTTCCTTCTTGGCACCCAACCCTCAGATAGTTATAAACATTCATTAAACCCCCTCACAGCCTTCTCTACAGATCTTGACCATCAGAAAGGGCATGTCCCAGAGTTGCCAAAGGAGAGGAGAAAGACCAAGCAGATGAATAGGTGACAAGGGTTTTGCTACAGGGCTGTGATAGGGTGCATTCCCTTCAGTGTGACATCTGGCTGCAGCCAGCCTGCTGCCAAGGAGTTTGGGAAGGCACCCAGCCTGCCTGCCTCATGCCGTGCAAGGAAGCTCCACTTCTCCTTCTGGCTGATCCTCCAGATAAGGATCACTAAGTTGCATATTCCCCTGAAAGTTTGCCCATTCTCAAGAAGATGCTCCTAAGGAGCTGAAAATCTCCAAAGCAAAGGCTGGATAGCTCATTTCCCTTCCAGGAACACTATTTATACCTTGGTTTAAAACTGGCTTCTTGTCCTGGAAGTGGAGCACAAAGTCTTAATATTCTGAGACAGTTCTGAGCTTCCTGAAAATTGATCTTCATCAACTTTATCTTGAAGAACTGCGATTAATTATCTTATCCTATTTTCAGTTTAATCTGAATTTCTCACCTTCGTCAGAAACTGTGGTCCCAGTTCCCTCAGCATCAAACCTGAGGGCACACAGAGCGATTTTTCAGTTTTCAGTGGAGTTGCACCAGCAGTCTGCAACCAACAATAGATTTTGGCTCTTCAAACCAATTTTACAGTTGCTTCATGTACACCCCCTCCCACTCCCCCTCCCAATACTATAAATATTAGTGCTATTTTAGTCTAATGGTGTTTTTCTTTATAAGCCTAGCCCCATCGGAAGCTTCTTGCCCATATTTGGATAAGTAACAAAGGACAAATACAATCTTTCTTTTTTTTAATTTTTTTTCTTTTTCTTTTTCCTTTCAAGTTGTTAAACTTCAACAATAATAAAGGTATTATGTGGAGTCATCTCAAAAATATATCCCATATATCATTCTGAGATAAAGATCTTTGTCTGAGACTTTGTCTGAAAAGGATAATGTTTCACTCCTGGCGCCTGTGAGTCTACTCTTTCTAGCATAATACATATTTGTTATACAGTTACTAGACCTGGCTAGGTACAGTGCCCAAAAATCAGTTTGCACTTTTCACTTCTTTTTTTTTTTTTTTTTTTTCCCCCTTCCAATTAACCAAACTCATCAGCTCGTTGCTTCTTCCCTGCTTGCCGAATGCTAACCAAAAATACCAGGAACTGGTGGAGGCAGTAGGGAAATGTTTGCATCCCTAGGTATTATCCACAAAGGTAGAAGTTGTGGTGGAGCACAGAACAGCTTGCAGACCCAGAGCAATCTGGGTACGCTTGAAAATACTGGCACAGTTGTTTTCTTTGGTGGGAATGAAGGAAATAGAAATTAGGATATGTCTGTTGCAGGAGAAGTGTGAGAACTTCTCTTCTTGTCCCTACCAAAATGCAGCTTTGTTGAAATCCTCAAAATTTCGTTGAGTTGTGGGGATAATTTAAAAGCCCAGGCTCCAGTGTTCAAACACTGAAACATTGCTGGGGGTGTTTTGGATAAAATCTACTTGGGCGTTTTCGTTTTATATTTAGGCATTCTCAATTCAGTGTTTCAGAGGTAAATATATACTTGTGTGTATACAAATACAAGGGATGAAAGTAGTGCAAGGAACTGCAGGACTCTTAAATGCCTAACACAAACCAAGGCACTCAAAGGGAGTCCCCAGGGCTTTGCTCCTACAGCTTCGCTTGCTGACACATCCCCAGCAACTACCGCATTTTTGGTGGTGCAACAGATTTCAGCAGCGTATGCTCCTTCAGGGCCAGGAGGTCCTGGTGGGAGCTGGTGATAGCCAGCCCCCCACATACTCACTAGATTAACCTCATCTCACAAGATCTGAGTCTTCCTAGAGAAATTAATTCACTCCTCTTTGCCCCACTGCCACCCGCACTGTGCTTGCGGTGTGGTTTGCCTCTAATCTTTAGCCAAATCTACAAATCACAAATATCTAAAGTGTAAGTATAAAACCCATTGAAGGAGCTAAATTTGATATACTGAAAGAAACTATGTTAAGTATAGTAGCAGATTTCACAGGTTCAGAAAAGTACCAGAGGCTTCTTGGTTATTATTCATAAATTGCTTTGTTTGGTGAATACTTTGCAATGGCTTTACCAAACTTTCTATATACCAGGGTTGTTTATTTCTTCTATTCTGAGGCCCAGATGATACCATCATATTTACACTGCAGATTTATGCAACTTGGCTTCATTAGTGTGGCAGACAACAGTTTCCACACCTCACAGAGGTATGTTCTCCTCTTCCAGAAATGGTGGAGCTCTAGAGCAGTATGACTGCCCTGTTTGCACTGTGTGATATGAGCAGAAGGGGGTGGAACAAGCCAAAGAAATTTTGCTGCATGATAGCACTAGAAAAGGCAGATCTAGAGGAAAGGCTGGGCTCAGGTTAGTGCTGACCTTAGCTTGGAAATTCGTGCTCTCCAACATCCACATCTATGCAGCCACTAGGGAGCTGCCTGGTTACATGTGATTTTGCCCATCTGTTATTTAAATCATAGATCCAAATTCAAATCCTGGAGCTTGCAGAAATCGTGTGGAGCAGTGTCATCCTGCGGATGCTTTTTCTATAAACCACTGAGCAATTTGAATCAGGATACTTTCCAGGCAGGACTGACTCTTGACTCCGCCAGTCCTCTTTCCTTAGAACAGAAGTGATGAACACCTACCTGCCTGTTCCTCTCTCTGCCCAAAAAGCAGCTTGCTGCTGCCAGGGTGCTGTTTTTTCAAGAGGCATTCACTTCCTTGCTGCATCAATGATACTCAGAGATGCTGACTTCAGATTTTTTTTTTTTTCTTTAGTATCCTTTGGTAACAATGTCTAAAACTCTGGAAATTACATCTGACTTAACTGCAGCAGGGAATCCCCTGTGATATTTTACTTTTTTTGCTTTCTCTTCTGTCTCTTGCTGTGGGTATAGCCTGTGGTCTCAGTAATAGTGAGACAGGGAAAGAAGGGTGACTTACTAGGTTTCAGTACTGCTGACGGAAAATATCTAGTCAAGTGTCTTTTTATCTTTCTCTGGGCTCTTCTATTGCTTGGCTTTCTTGTCATTGTTCTTTTCCAGAGCTATCAAATAACTTCAGCATGAGAATGGTGAGACCCTGGAATGGGTTTCCCAGGGGGGTGGTTGGGGCCACATCCCTGACCTAGGGTAGGGTGTCCCTGGGCACAGCAGGGGTGTTGGAACTAGATGATCCTTGTAGTCCCTTCCATCTCTGACTGATTCTATGATTCTATTCTGTTTTGTTTTGGGTGTTAGCACAAGCTCATGCTTATTACATTCACTTAAACAGAAAAAGAATTGAAACATTTCTAAACTGTATGTTCAGTTAAAAAAAAAATGTGTAAAATATGCTTTTTTGTAATCATTCATCAAAGTGATTTGATTCAGTGGGAGGTTACAGTTTGGCTGGTTGGGCTTGCAACTATTTGATTCATAAAAATAGGTTCAGCCCTAAAATGTAGCCTAGCTGCTGTAACAGGAGCAAGTAGCAGGCTCAGATCAGGTTCTGTGGGTTTGTTTATGGGGAACTTGGTGCGAGGTCTTCACAAATGTAATTTCTTGAAGATCGGGGGGAAGGTGCTTCCTGCAGGGCAGACTGGGAAGGCATGGTCTGCACTGCAGAAATGTCACCAGGCAGACAAAGTTTATTGTAAGAGCTGTAGATAGAGAATTTCTGAAGAAAAGGGAACTGCAAGGCGGATGTCAGGATGACTGGAGGCCTTTTTGTTTATATTTTTGTCCCTGATGTGTGTCAGTAGCTGATGTGTTGAGGCTGCAGGTGTCTAACCATCCCTTGGTGCATCTGGGAACCTCTTACTAAGTGCCATGAGAGAAAGAATCTGCACTGGGCTCGATAAGCCATTATCCTTATGAAAAGAAAACTCACCCCATGCTATGCTTATCCCAGAGGGAAGTTATGCTGAGCCATGATAGTCCAGACAAAGGCACCTGAGGATCCCTCAGACTCTACACCTCTATGTTGTTTTGCAGCCTAACTAATAGCTGTATGTGACCAGTGCTTGTTTAGATGTGAAAATGGGGTGCCACTTAGGTAGAGATACCACAGACTAAGTATTGTCTCCTGGTTCCTGGTGTGGTCCTGCAAGGTTTTACCCATCATCACGAAAAAGCTTTTTTTTTTTTTTTTTTTTTTTTTTTTTTTTTTTTTTTTGCTTTTTTTTTTTTTTTTAATAAGACAATAGCAGTGTATTTTCGCTTCCTGTGCTTTGCATTTGCCACCCAACAATTTGGAAGTTTACCCTCTGGAGTAAATCTACCACACCTACTCAGAATTTTGGGAGTTAGATTAAATTTTATTTACAAAAGTAGACCAAATATGAAAGTATAAAATGCAATAACATATACAAAATATATTCACAGTGTAACAGCAGCACTAAGCCACCCTCTCTGTATCTCAAAGAGGTCCGGAGAGGCTATTTTGCAGCCAGCATGATGTCTCACAGGATCCAGGATTGCTGCTGTGGTGTTACAGACATTCCAACTATTATTAATATGAGAGGGCAAAGCAGCCCAGTCATCTTGAGTTGTGTGATTCGGTGGAAGCAAGTTTCCAGCTATGTGAGAAGTGATATTTCTTTAGGGTTGTGGTAGTTTAAAGGTGATTAGAAAATTCCAATAAAAGAAATTGGTACTTTCCTGAAATCTCAGTGCAGAATTTAAATGAGCAGGGAACTGGATGTGAATTGGATGTGATTGGTTTGCTAACTGGTATAGAAAAAGCCAATATATAAACAATATTGTCGCATCCTGTAACTTTGCAAACCCAAACAAGGAGATCAGTCAGGCAGCATGCAAGGTCACATGCAAGACAGAGAACCCATAAGCAAGCAGCAGGCAGCCAGAAAGAAACAAGCCTGCACTGCCTAATAAAAGATATTTGGCAGTCCAATGGAAGGAGATAAACTTATCTTGCATTATTCTGTGTCCAATCCCTAAAACTGTTTATCCTCTAGACTGGAATTTTCTCTGGAATACCAGGCTTAGCCTTAACACTGTAACATTCCTTCATCACCTAAGCACAACACAACCCATCAATAGCTAATGGTGGCAATGAGGGAAAACATTTTCCTGTGAAAGGTGGTGCCATTCTAGCAGCTGTCCCAGGCCATGGTGGCATTTGGCACAGTCACCCTTACTGGGAGGCAGCCAAGCATGGCCAGGCAGATGGCACATCTCATGTCCTGGATATATAATGGAGACACAGGAAAGAAATGTGCTGTGGAGCCTACTGCCCACTGACAGCTGAGTTTCTTCTGGAGTTGGAGACTCAGGCCTGGTTGTGTTGTCCTCTGTATGAAAGTGGCACAGGACTGTGTGTTACTACGGGCTGGCTCTGCAGCTGAAATTAGAAGCTAGTGAATAATGAGATAAATCTTGTGGGACATTAAGTGTATGCTAGAAAGTAATATTTCCTACCCTGTCTGAAAAGAAATCCATCCTTCTGCAGTGTTTCTTCTGCCCAGTTTCAACAACTGAGATAATGCAACATTTACAATAACTCAACAGCCTGCACTTTGTTTCCCACTAAATCAAGCTTGCTGCTTATGATGATAGTGTGGTAGTTTGAGGTACTAGATGCTGAGACATAATGACCTCAGGGCAGGTAGGAGACAAGGTATCATACAAAATCACATGTGTGGAGACAGTGATGGAGGAGAGATCATTCCTTGTAATAGCTCAAGAAAAGGGGGATGTCCAGTGCCTAACTAATGTCAAATTAGAGCACACATGAAGAACTGTGTCTTCTTGAAAAATTAGTTGTGATAACCAATGTCACCCAATGCCATGCAGGTGATAGTGGAGATAGTGAGTATAAGCTTGAAGAAAATACATAACATTTAAACACAGATCCTTCAGTTGCTATTGAAGGCAGTGAGACAATGATAATCTTTAGAGCAAAAAGTCTCTGCATGGCAGAAACAGAGAAGATAATACCAAGCATATAATTGCTCTAGATTGGTCCTGTTTCTTACATGCATTCCTAAAGCATTTGCTGATAGCCCATGATGGAGATGGGTTACTGAGCAGAGTGGCTCCTGTACTAATCCAGGATGGCTGCTGTGGTGTTACAGACATTCCAACTATTATTAATATGAGAGGGCGAAGCACCCCAGTCATCTTGAGTTGTTTGATTTGGTGAAAGGAAGTTTCCAGCTATGTGAGAAGTGACATCTCTTTAGGGTTGTGGTAGTTTAAGGGTGATTAGAAGATTCCAATAAAAGAAATTGGTACTTTCCTGAAAGCTCAGTGCAGAATTTCAATGAGCAATGAACTGGATGTGAAATTGGATGTGATTGGTTTGCTAACTGGTATGAAAAGAACCCAATATATAAACAATATTGTTCTCTTGGCTTTTGGGCACTGGATCTGTTTGCTGTTCCTTCACTCCTCTCCAACTTCTCCACAAACATTTTTCCAGATAACACCTAAGCCTTGCTGGTTGTTTTCTATCTGGGCAGAGAGGGCATGGTGTTTGCCCCTTCTAAGCTTCTTTGCCCTATTCACCCAAAGGATGTTTGTAGTGTTATATGAGAGGATAGATGGTGCTCAGAATACACTGAAGAATCAACTTTAGTTCTTTTGAATGTGTAGATAAGTCTACACTTGGTGATATCTTAGGGCTGAATTAAAATAATTTGCTAAAATCCTGTCTTTATCCACAAAGAAGAACACTGAGAATGCCCACATGAGTTTCTACAGGACACTCCACTTGCATGCCTGTGCTTCACTCCTTTTCACTGGCCGTTCTCTGGGTTCTGTACAGGCTCTTTAGAGGAAGCAGACAGTCAGACATCTGGGAAGCGAGGCCAGTTCCATCCTCTGGTGATGCCTGGGGGAACGCTGACCAATGAACTCGCTGTGAAAATTTTTCTGTAAGGCTATTATTCACCACTTCATCTGTAGCAACAGCACTTCTTGTACGTGATGTCCTCCATGTCATTGCCAGTCCTCTGAGTCATCAGCTCGTGAAGGAAGTAATTTTGTTTTCTTTTGGCTCTCAGCTGAACATCTATCCAGCATAAGCGCTTTCTTTTGGTCCACCTGGCCCCATCTCAGCTTTATTTAAAGTTTTCCCATGAGCTTGTTAAAATAGTGCTTATGTTTTCTTGTTTCATGTTTGTATAGGTGATGGAGAGAAGAGATTTCCTGTGTATGCCCTTTGAAGAAAACACTTGGAGAATTGCAGGCCTCTTTTCTCACTTTAAATAAATTTCTTGAGCTTTCTTATAGCCAGAAGAGAACCACAGTGAAACTGTATTCTAAAAAATATTCCCCCTTTCCCAAAACCCACTTTGAAGAGATGGAGAACACTTGTGTATCTGTTCAAAGACTTGTGATTTTGTCTGAAGTCCTCCTGTTGATCCCACAGCCTCCTCATATATGACAGCTGCTTTTGATGGTGAGTGTGTTGCCAGAGTAACTTTCAGTCAGTCATAGACAAGGGATACATTTGTAAGTAGTTGTGAGGCTGTGTGACTATCAGGTGCTTCAACTGTGAATGTTGATCCCAAAGAAGGACAGGGAAAAAATATAAAACAAAGCACAAGGGGTTCTTGCTGCAGTGGGAAGTACGAGCATGAAACAAAGGATATCTCATCTTGGATTTTCTTTATGGGGACATGTCCCAAATGTTTGGGTTGTTTTGTCAATAGTGAAATTATTTCTGGATCACGCAAAAACAGAAGACAAAAATCAGGGGAGGTTCAGGGAAGCATTTAATGTGTGTTTAAATCTCACTTGTGGTCCAGCTAGTTGTTTCAGTGTTGTCCTGAATAGAGGTGGTTTGAAGTGTGTATTTGAATTCTTTCTAAGTTTTCAGTAAATTCAGTAAAACAATATTCTGGGCAATTGTATGTAACTCAACACTCTTTTCAATGCTCTAAAATAAATACAGACAATCTGGCTTCAGAGTTCAGCCTCATATTTCAAAAACAGTTTGTTGGCAAAACAGTTTTTTCTTTGTGTTTTTCTTCTTGAATGCAATAGTAAATGTCTGAGAACCGGGACAAAGTTAGTCCTTACACCATCCTGACTATCACTGTTTCTTCCAGAATTAGAGATACAGAAGAGATTAGAGCTTAAAAATATGGGTGCACTGTCACTCAGATTGTTTTTGTTGGCCTGACAAGCCACCAGCTGCTGCAGTTTGTTGCCATTTCACAGGAGTCTCCTGAGATATTTAAACAAGGTTTTCATAAATTCATCACTGTGGCCCTTCTTAAATCATATGGCACCTTTTAGAAGCAACAGCATCCTGAGGATATGGCAAGCAGTGCCTGCAGAAATAGCTAAAATCTCACTTTGTCCACTTTCACTGTGCTCTGGCTGCTGTAGAATGTGCATTTTCTCAGTCACCAACAGCTGTCTTCTAATCTTTGTTAATCTTTGTGGTAGTTTCTGTGTGAAACTAATGGGCAGCAGTGATGAATCACTCTTCTTTTTTTTTTCTTTTTTCTTTTTTTTTTTTTTTTTCTGGAAGCCTGTGTAGTACCAGAGGGTGTCAATCAGGATGGAAGAGGCAGCTGAGGACAGAATGAAGGCCAGAGGAGAATTAAGAACCAATCATGCCATGAAGTAGATGAGATCAATCAGGCAACATCAGGGCTGGGGACAGAGCTGGAACCATGTTAGGGAGCTGAGCACACATCAGGAACCATGATGGGCTCAGAAAACATCACTGGGCTCATAAGTTCCATGGACAGAAGTGACACACTAGGTTGCGGTAGCATCCATCGAAGGGTGCTGGCCAACATCCAGGCTGGTTTGTGGCCTCCCAGAGGCTTACTGCGGCTTGGTGACCAATGGCAACTCCCTTGCCCAGCTGCTGCTTAGCAGGGCCTGTCAACAGCCAGACAGTGTCCTGACTTAAGATGCCTGATATAAATCATGTTGTGCAAATACTGCTCTGAAACTACCTGAGATGGTCTGATGGGTGGACCACTCGCTGGATGGTGGCACACAGAGATTGGTGATGAAGAGCACAATGTCCACCTAGAGACCAGTGACAAGTGGCATCCCTCAGGGGTCACTGCTGGCACCAGTGCTGTTTAACATTTTTGTCAGTGACAGGGCCAAAAAATTGAGTACACTCTCCACAAGTTTGCAGATGACACCAAGCTGTGTGCCACAGTTGACTTGCTAGAGGGCAGGGATCCATCCAGAGGGACCTGGATAGGCTGGAGAGGTGGACCCAGGCCAACCTCATGAAATTTAACAAGGCCAAGTGTAAAGTCCTGCACCTCGGTCGGCACAATCCAAGCACAAATCCAGGCTGGGTGGTGAGTGGCTGAGAGCAGCCCTGAGGAAAAGGACCTGGGGGTCTGGGTGGATGAGAAGCTCAACATGAGCCTGCAGTGTGCACATGTGGCCCAGAGAGCAACTGTGTGCTGGGCTGCAGCAAGAGCAGTGTGGCCAGCAGGGCAAGGGAGGGGATTCTCCCCCTTTACTCTGCTCTCATCAGACCCCACCTGGAGTACTGTGTGCAGTTCTGGAGCCCCCAGCACAAGAAGGATGTGAAACTGTTGGATCGAGTCCAGAGGAGGGCCATGAAGATGATCAGAGAGTTGGAGGAGCTCTGCTATGAGGACAGGCTGAGAGAGCTGGGGCTTTTCTGCCTGGAGAAGACTTTGAGGAGACCTTGGAGTGGCCTTCCAGTATCTGAACGGGACCTGTTGGAGGGCTAGGGTTGGACTATTTACAAGGTCTTGTAATGACAAGATGAGGAGTAATGGGATTAAACTGTAAGAGGGGAGATTTAAACTAGATATTAGGAGGAAGTTCTTTCCAGTGAGGGTGGTGAAACACTGGAACAGGTTGCCCAGAGAGGCTGTGAATGCTCCCTCCCTGGAGGTGTTCAAGGCCAGGTTGGATGAGGCCTTGAGTGACCTGTTCTAGTGGGAGGTGTCCCTGCCTATGATGCGGGGTTGAAACTGGATGATCTTTGAGGTCCCTTCCAAACTAAACCATTCTGATTCTATGAAGGAGTTATGACTTCCCTATTTCCTTATTAATAAAAGTACAGTGATTAAGAAGTAAAGTTCTTCAGTTTGAAAATGCATATCTCTGTTTATCTGGTTAAGATAAGAATAATGCTGGTGATAGATAACACTAGAAATTGCTTGGACAGGGAACAACTGTGTCTTGGAGCTGGTCTTGGTCTATGTTTGTGGATGCAGACTAATCCTCCTAGCCATGGGTGACATGAAAAGTGTTTGGACAGAGCCCAGACTTGGAGCCTCAGCCGTCTCCCTTGGCTTTAAAACCAAGTTTCCTACTTAAATGAAAACTGATCTCCTGCTTCCAGGTGCTTCACTGGGGCCGGCTGTTGACAGTTGGTGTGCTGGTGGCACCGCAGTTGCAAAAGCACTGCCAAGCCAGCACAAAAAGCAGAGTGGAGTAGCCAGAAACATGCTGCCAGCTGCCACGGTTAGTCCTGCTATCCAATTTACATTTACCTTGGGTGTACCTATCCCATGCAACTGTGCTTGCAGCCTACGCATGGCTCCCATCACTCCCTGTGCTATGGCTCCCTACACATAAAAGGAGCAAAGGGCAGAATAGTGCTATGTAAATCATCTACTCTGCTGTGATTCAAGCAAGCCTGTGTGTAGTGGTGCTTATGAAAGTGAGGCAACCTGCCCAAACTGAGAGTGATCACTCGTGATTTTAAAGCTGAGCAGGCGTGTAAATGTTTTGCCAAGCTGGAAGCCCATGCCAAGAGCTGGGAAGCCAAAGTTTGGCAGTGAGACAGCAAAAGCCTTAAATGACTTTGGCTGTTTTACCACCCCTGCAATTTGGCCTCGGAAAGTTCACTCTTCACACCTGGCAGTTGAGATAATTATCCTATCTCTTGCAAAAACATAATAAGTGCATTGTTTGACTTGTGAAGAACAGCAACAAAGTGCAATTGCTGAACTGAGATGTCAGCATAAGAGAATAAAAGGTCTGAGCTGAAGGCTTTGATGTGGCAGAGGACGGTAGCCCAGAGAGCAAGCATTACGCTCCATCCACTTTCTGCTTCTGAAGATACTCCTTACATTACAAATCCTTTTCTTAAATGCAAATCTGCAATTAAAAGCACTCTGTTCCATTGCTGCCTGCTGAAGCTGAAAATCAAAACACAAAACCAGACTACCCTTCTACAAACACACCTTGTCACTAAATGGAGGGATTCAATAGCAGCAACTTCTGAGGCTCCAGAAGATCAAATGCTTATCAGGTGTGTTTTATCTAAAACTTGCAGTTCATTTGCTAGGCACAAAACAAAACAATGTTGAAAACAAAGATCTCTCTTCTCATCCTTCCCCTTTCCCAATCCTAGGGTGCCTCGAAATGAGAAAAAAGGCACTTTGCCACTCCTTACTCTGATGGTTATGATGTTCGTGTGGCACCAGCACCTACATCAGAATTGAGTATTGGCTCTGCTGAGCTCTCTGCAAACCTAGCCAGACTCTTCCCCAGAAGATTTACAGTCTCTCAACTGTAGTAAGTAAAGCTACACCTGTTAATGAAAACTTTTTTTTCCTTCTCAAAATCTGGCTGCAGTTCTGTGGGTACAAACATTACGTGGGGATTCCTTTCATGATTTAAGTGCAGTGGTAAAATCACAAATGCAGTCTTCTTGGTTCTAAGCCAGGCTCTATAAAGGTCTATCTACTTCGAGTTTTCCTTGAACACCTTTAAATCACTTTTTAAAGTATCTTTTCAGTTTAATTAATGTTACTTTCTCAGCACGTTAAGTCAAAGGTATCAAGTAAAGGGTACAGGCGAGCAATAAGGTATGGAGACAACAGCCTTTTTTTGTTTGCCAGAAGTCCTCTGAGATTTTCTTGTGAGTATTACAGCCTGGCAACAAAGTGAAAGGGAATATTAATAAGTATTTCAAGAGTTGTGTGTTTTCCAAGCTCTTCCACCTGACCCATGGCACCAAGTCTTCAGCCTCTTATGCAATGTATCCACGTGCACCTGAAGTAGTACATGAGCACTTGCTATGCCAGCACCAGCCTGGGTGCTAGCAATGTCTCTGATATTCAACACTGTTTTCCTTTGGTTATGCAGTACTTACAAACCAACTCTGTTTTCAACACTTCAGCAACTGATCTGCACACCAACAAAGAGACTGCATTGTAACAATGTCAAGACGATCACCAGGTTTTGAAATGGGAGAAGACTTAGAGACTTAGTTCTGACAAGTATCCTGGTGAGGTAAGGAATGCAAGACAGTTGCAAACTACGAATATTAATCTCTGATTTGCTCAGGATAGCTGGATAAACAATGATCTGATAGTCTGCTCTCTGGGAAAAATCTTAATGGAAGAAAGTTCCTTCAGAAGTCAAGCAACCTCAGAAGTTCATGGGTTGCTTTTAACTGATGTTAGCAATTCATACTGCACAAATATTGGAGGTTTCAGGATAATAAGCCTTAAAGTGCTATCATAGAATGGTTTAGGTTGGAAGAGACCTCAAAGATCATCTAGTTCCTACCCCCCACCATAGGCAGGGACACCTCCCACTAGAGGTGGCTCAAGGCCTCATCCAACCTGACCTTGAACACCTTCAGGGAGGGAGCATTCACAGCCTCCCTGGGCAACCTGTTCCAGTGTTTCACCACCCTCACTGGAAAGAACTTCTTCTTAACATCCAGTTTCAATCTCCCCTCTGCCAATTTAAACACATTGCCCATCATCCTGTCATTGCAAGACCTCCCCAGCCCTCCTGCAGGTCCTGTTCAGATACTGGAAGACCACTCCAAGGTCTCCTTGAAGCCTTCTCTTCTCCAGGCTGAGGAGCCCCAGCTCTTGTAGCCTGTCCTCATAGGGGAGCTGCTCCAGCCCTCTGATCATCTTCGTGGCCCTCCTCTGGACTGGCTCAAACAGTCCCATATCCTTCTTACATTGGGGGCTCCAGAACTGTACACAGCAAGGTATTATATATGAGAAGATAAAAATTCACCTCAGAACTGTTTTTTTTCCCCTGGTGCTTAGGGAAATAAAGCTATTGACTAGTCCAACAGCGACACGTAACAGACCATTTATAAAAGCCTAGGACTTGACTGTGTCAATTCAGGTTAACATCTAAACAATTTGGGTTCAAATTTCGCCTAACGATCACTACATTTGGTTCACCAGACATTGCCAAACTCCATGCATTAAAAATATATCTGGTGTGGAATGGACTTTTGATGCTCTTCAGCAGCTGAGGTCCTCTGGTTCATGGATAGCAGCCAGCTCACAAGGGTGACCAAAGCTCTAACTCTATGCAGCTGCTCCATGGCACTCAATTCTGTCAAGGGCATCTTGACCCTGGAAAGGACACCCTAGCCCTAGCAATGGCACCCTTACTACATTAGCAGAAAGGAGAAAGGAAACAAGGCCTGTAGCAAATCCTGAGTTACTTCTCTAGAAGAACGACACCACCACGTAGGTGTGTGGCAGGAAAGGAACAAGTGTTAAAGCAAAAATTGCTGCCAACATAAGATAGCACAGCTTAACCACAGAATCCACAGTACATAGCTACGGAGCCTACCCCCAATTAAAACCACAAAATACAGAATCTTTAACCGCAGTAATCAGATGATATGACCAATATTCAAAACAAGGATCTACAGAGAACAGTCCAAATACTGGAAAACAATTTCAGGAACACTCATTTCCAATGTCTGAAAACATCCATTCAGAGCAGTGCCTCATCAGCACATGTGCCGTGGAGCTGTCTTTTTCTCACCAAAAGCTATAGCAGAAGCATTTCTGGCCCACGATGCTGGTGGAAGGGAGCAAACCCTCCTGTGCTGGCTGTGTGTTTAGAGTACTGTAAGTAACATGTGCTTTGTTGTATGGCTTCCCCTGAATGGTGAACACTCAGCCCGTGGGGGAGTAGGTGTACTTCAGGTAGCCAGCTGCTCAGAAATAAGGCCTTAAATGTGTAGATGTGGTCTCAGATGATTCCCTCTATTTTTTTCTAGTCCCTGTTTGAGACTCCAGTGTGGATGGGCTGTGAATGGGCTCTACTTACGCTTCAGGCTCAGGGTCATGAATTCGACTCATGGGTTCCCCTCCTCTCACTGTGTACCTTTGCTTTTAGGCCATCCTTGGCCAAACACAGTTCAGCAAAACGCAGCTTCACTCCCAGGTTCAGGGCATACAACTGCAGCCTCTCCCCGTGATGGTTTTGTGCTGCATTTTCTGGCTACACAGCTCTATGCAAATTGATGTTCTTTGGGAACACAAGGTCTGTTGTGCTCAGTGACTGTCAGTGTAAATATTTTAAATAGTAATGGGAAGCTTTTCATAGTCTTCAAAGCACTGAGCTAAAACTTCCAGATGCGGATCTCATGTGGTTTGTATTAGAACAAGATGACATTGCGAGCTGGAATATAAGGCTAGCTCTAGCAATAAAAGGACACAGTTTCCACCTATTTAAACTCACCTTATCTTCTTACAGATCATTGTTGTTTGTAAGAGAATTCTGGAACTCTTGTTAAAGACATTTCAGCCTCTAATAACCTTTTTTTTTTTTTTTTTTTTTTTTTTAAAAGCAAAGAATATCAGTTTCTGAAGTTAAAAGAAAACATTACCCTCTCTGTTCCTCTGATACCAGAAATGCCAGCTATGGCTTTAGGCTTTTCTTTTTTTCTTTTTTTCTTTCATCACAAGTTTTGTTCTTCTCTGTATCAAAGTGAAGGATGTGATCTCTAAATATCTGACAGGAAAAAGCTGAGAAATAATTGTTGTCAAATAATCCCATCTAACAGGTTGAAAACTTTACAGCAAAATGTGAGCAGCTACAACCTCAGCATAACCTGAGAGTTACTTACTTGTTTGATGAAGAGTCTACTGATCAATTCAAGCTAACTCTCTTTACCTGTTCTAAACCAACTGTGTTTAATATAACAAATCAATAATGCATGTTTCCTCTTTCTCCTAGTCCTTTGCCTTAGTTTCTGTGACCTGCTGCCAAAAGTGTTTTAGAAGGATGAAAGATGCTTTGTAAGCTAAGAACTATTAATGAGAACTGGAAATGGGATGGAAGAAAAATGTCTTCAGACGCTTTGAAGAAAAGGTCATCATGGTGGGAGATCCAAATTAAAAACAAACCTTCCTCAGGGGCACAGGCACCACAAATCTGAATGAGATGGGCGGAGAAACTTATATATCTCAACATTCATCATATAACATGGGAATGTACATGGTGCTGGTCAACGTGAATGGGGGGAATAGATGGGGTTCTGCGTACCTTCCTTCTTCCTCAGACAGGCACATAATCCATTTGGTCTCCAATAAGGACATGACTATTCCTAGGGCTGAAAAGCAAGGAGGCTGTAAATTTACAAATACAGTTTAAGCTCAGAGACCCTCGGTGGGTTCAGAAGCTCAGGACCTCTTTCACAAAGGCAGAATCATAGAATTGTCAAATGGTAGGGTTTAGAAGGGACCTCTGGAGATGACTGAGCCCAACCTCCCTGCTAATGAAGATACACCTCTATCAGGCTGAACAGGAAAATGTTCAGGCAGGTTTTGAAAGTCTCCACAGAAGGATACTCCACAACCTTTCTGGGCAACCTGTTCCAATGCTCCACCACCCTCACAATAAATAATTTTCTCCTTAACTTTGAGAGCCCAGAACTGGGGAGTCCAGAACTGGATGCAATACTTAAGGTGCAATCTCACCAGGGCAGAGTAGAGGTGGAGGGGAACCTTCTTTGACCTCCTGGCCAGACTCTTTTTAGCACACCTCCAGAGTGGCATTTGACTCTGTTTGCATATAGGTGAATCCTGAAAACTGTATCTGAGAAAATGCTGTAGCATGTTCAAGGATAGTGCTGCTTTCTGGAAGCCAAAAACCAAGACTGTGGATGTTTGTGTTTGAAGTTGGGGCTGGGAGATATTGGAAGTGAGTGGTAATGCAGTCTTCATCCTCAGAAGTGGCAAGCAAGCCTCCAGAGTGGGAATTTTTGAAGTAAAACACGGAAAAAAAACAAACTAAAAAAAAAGTATTCTTACCCCATCACAATGACTGGACTCTGACTGTGGTTATGACCAGACTAAGTTGTGCTTATTTTCACACAGAAGGATATAACCGTATGTACAGAAATGTACATATAGAGAGAGGAAAATTAGTTGATTGCCCTGTCTTTTCCTCTTAATCTCTTGTATGTACATCAATGACCTTTTAAATTAATTTAATATAATAGGCACAGCTTCTTATTGCTCCTCTCCACAGATGCACTCAAAATTTAAGACTCGGCGTGAAAAATACAGGACCACTCACTAAGGGATTTAAATTTCATACACTTTGAAATATGTCTTTCTCCCTTTAACACTGGGTCTGCTTTTGCTGTGCTGGCAAGCCACAGCAGTGTCTGGAGACATCTGTTGCTATGTTTATACTAGCAAGACATTTGGTACGGTAGGAGCGCATCAGTAGATAAAGCATTTGGTGCTGAGTCACATATCCACAATGTGCAGTTTGGGGGGGGGTTTACTTTGAACTAAATTGGGTTTGGTTCTCAGAACCAAGCACCCTCCTTGTGCATGTGGTGTAAAGCTGTCTGCATCTAGGGTTCAGCCTCTCACGACCCATCAGGAACTAGGGCACATTTGGTGCACACCTGAGGTGCAGCTTCTAGGTAGGTTCCTCTAAAAGAAGTCCAGTTTGCATGTGTTAAAACAGTGCCATGAACTGAAACAATGTGCACTAAGGGCAACTGAGAAATTTACTTAAAAACACACTGCTACCTTGAACCTTAAAAGCAGATACCTGTGCAGACAGTGGAGATCAGACCCGATTGTGCTTACGTGCGTGCACAGTACCTGCACAGCAGCTTCACAGCCTGCATAGATGTGAAAAAGAGCAGGAGAAAAGTGAGACTCCTACAAAGTGACTGTGCTGCTGGTGTCCTGCCCGTGATCATGCATATTATCAATGGTTTTATCCATGTGAGCCACTGCTCCTCTGAGTCAGCCCAGTCAGGACTCTGTTGAACAGCCAGTTACTGGTGGTTAGGAAGGAGAGGTGAATGGCCCTCTTTTTGCACCGAGGGTTCTACACATAGCTTATGCTTTTTTAAAACTAAACAGAGGATAAAATCCCCCAAACATTCCTATATTCTGTGTTTCGCTAATAATAGTGCCCCAGCTTGCCATTTTGAAGCAGCGTGATACCTTCTAACTGGTTGACACAGACACAAACTTAAGCCATACCTAACTGAATGGCTTTCAGTAAAATAGACTAGAATCAACATTGCTCATCATGAGGCTGGCATACAGCAAATGTGACCCTGGGCAAAACTGACAGTCCTGTTTCAGCTGTGCTATAGACTTCTGTGTGTCTGTGTGGACATATGGGTCACTGTAAGTGTCATAAAACCTAATTTTTATTATTTTAACAGACAACTCACTCTGTCTTATTGCAAGGTCTTTACCTTTAGCTGTACAATCAAAATAATTCTTTAATAATACCTTCTCTATGTCAACAAAATTAATTTCTTTCTATCAAGTTGCTGCTCTCGTTGCAGTTCAGCACATCCCATCTAAAGGTGAGCAGAGAACTGACACTCCTTTTCCTCAAGCAGAATAAGATAAATAAATTAAAAGCCGCTCAGACCTTGTGGGAAGAGCTGATTGTAAATGCTGCAGCAAGAAACAGGAAGCTGAGAAACGAGTGGTGTAGATGACTGGGACTTTTTCCAGGGTTACTAACTCACAATTTGGTTGGTGACTCCAAGCAAAATCCTGGTACATCAGTGAGGTGCTGCTGGTGTTTTTGTTTTTNTGTTTTTTTGTTTGGGCCTTTTTTTTTTTCCTTTTTTTTTTTTTTTAGTTTAGTTTATTTTAAGTTTTGCATTTATTTTCCCAATCAGGTGCTATTTGCATGCCTCACTCTGTTTTTCCACCAGCTTTGTCATCTGGACTCCCCACTAACCTGAGTGAAAAATATACTTGAAAAGCTTGGCCCAATATGCCTCTCTGATACTCATTTTATTATGAGGAGGAGTGACTTTTTTTGTGATGGCCTTTGTATTCCCCTCAGGCAATTCTATCTCCCAAATCTATTCTAGTGAAGTGATTCAGCCTTTGTTTCCCTCAGTGCAATTCCTTCATGCTGTGAAAAGTTAGATATTATGCATTCAGAAGCACCAATTGCTTTCTATGCTGTTCAGTGCCATTCTGTACGCGCTTCTGCCCATGCTCTTCAGCTACTCCCAAAGCCATTGCACTCTGCATGTTGCTCGTTTGTCAGTGGTTGGTGCGGATGCAAATTCTGAAGGCAGTGCTTATTTCCCACGTCTTACTACTTAAGAAGAAAGCAAAACCTTACTTAAACTTAACATCAGTCTTTCATGGTTTAGGCTGTTCTTCACTGAGAGGGAAAACTTGACGAATTTTGCTGGTGAGATCATCCACTTGTGTCCTGTGGTGCACAGCACCAGACTTGGTGCCAGAGCCCAGGGAAATATCACCTTTTCCACAGACAGGTGTCCACCAGGCAGGAAATTTATGCCCGACTTATCCTGTTTGGCTTCTTCTAAAGCCAGGCCGAATGCTCTTTGATGCCGATTTCCCATTTCCCACTTTGGCAATGCTCTTCCAACGTGTTCCCAGCCATTGGTCCAAGGTTGGCTTAGTTCCTACATACTNTAAAACTCCACAACCTCACTGCTTTTCTTGCTTTCTCTCTTTTTTATTTTTACTTTCTTATAGGTCTGCTTGGGTGTTGTAGCCATTATTAACATAGGTAGTGACTGCAAAATACTGAAGAGACAAGAGTATTGCTGCTGTGTTGAGCATCTGGTGGTAAATTGTTGCATTTTAGCAAAAAGAAAAAGAAGGAAAAAACAGGTGCAGAGTAGCATATTTATCTTGCCCTCCTCCACCTTGCACCTGTTCCCCCCAGCATTCCCTTTTTGGCTTTAAAAAAGCTAATGTTTATCCCATAATGTGTGGGCAAGTTCAGTGCATATGACTTTTTGAGAGAGAAAGAGGAGGGGAAAAGGAGAAAATGAATGACTAATAACTGCAGCCAAGGTGGGTTTTCATTGTGGTGCTCACCACTCATTTTACTGAGGCCGTGTAAGGAACGTGGTGCTGGCCCCTGGTGCTTGATTTCTGCCTCTTTGCTGAGTGACAGTACCAACACAGCAGCAGCAGTGCCTCAGCCCTGAAACTCAACCTGCCCTGCAGACACAGGCAGCTTCAACAGCTCTTCTCCCTCAAGCCACTTCCTGCTTTGCCTTTGTCTCCTACCCATCTGGGCCAAGCCAGATTTAACCACCACTCCCGCAGTGGTTGTCACTGTCATGGGGTGGCAGTGATCTAGCCAGCAGTCCTTGCAGGGAAAGTGGGAGCAGACAGGAAAGCAAAACTCGTCTGCATCTCAGATATACAGAGACATTTACAGCAACACCAGTGTTGCCCCTGTGTGGGGCAGTGCTGCCAGTTGGGTCAGTATGTATCTATGCTGAAAGGCATGACTGCTGGCACCCGTGCCTGCCTGGTCTCATTTAGCAGAGGGATTTCTAAAAGGAGGGTGTTGGGGGCTTTTTCCCCCATTGAGAAGTACAAACGGGAACAGCTGTTTACTGCTTGAAATAATTGCAGGGGCATCGGGATCTTGAAATGTTCTAGTCAACACAAGTCAGCCTTGAAAGTTTTGAGCTCGGCTTAGGGTGTAAAATTATCCTTCAGCTGCAGGAAGCTGATGAGCCATGCCAGTAAGTCAAGTTCAGTGAAGGTGAGTCATGCAATCACTTCAGAGTGTGTCCGGTTCCTGAAAAGGTGGTTTCTTTTCCTCCTCCCCACCCAGGCTGGCCAGGACAGCCACAGTTTTACAACTGCTCTTTCCTCACAGTTGCTGCTCAGTGATGCCTAAAGGTGATGTGGCAGCCCTGGTCTGAGGTGAAACGGTGAGTCTCTCCCTTGCTGAGAAGAAACACAAAACACACAAACCACTATGCTGTCCGTGGCAGATTTTGGGACACCGTCTCATTTTCCTGCCACCTAGATGGCTTGTAAAGCCTGATTATGAGTCTTCCCTGCTACAGTCACGCACCACTCCACTGCCACACCAGCACCTTGTGGATGGTGCTGGTGCTGTACAGATGCTCCTGCTGCTTCAGCAACATTTGGGCTCCAGCTGCATCAGGCTGACTGCAGTGATTTGTGATGGCTGAGGACCAGGTGCCAAGCAAGAAAAATCTCTCGTGTTTCCCTCATTATTTGGTATTTTTTAATTGGTTGTTAGAGGTGATTCCCAGTTGTTGAAGAGAGAGCATGAGTAATTTTTACACATTGCTGGTTTTGCTAGTAATGATGGAAGGTGATTACAGCTTAAAGAAATGTGAAAAAAACCAATATGGTCTCTGTAATCACTTTCACTGTTTCCCAGGAATAATTAGTCAAATTCCTTTAGTTTTCTGTTGGAGATTTTCATGTGTCATAAAAGAAAGAGTGAAATGGTTGTAAAAATAAGAAAACGTCATTGTAAAATACTGTACTGGTAAGAAAAAATGAGGATGCCTCTGATGCCTGTGAAGCACTTAGGAGAAGAAGTTTCTAAAACACAGACTGTAAAAGAGATTTTCCTTTTGCCCTCTTACATACCAGTGTCTGATGAAAGAAAAGACAGTTGTCTTCTTAGGCAGCCTTCACTCAGGCTGAGCTGAAAAGCACTTTTGATGTCACATATCACCTTATGATTTGAAGGGACCTGTTACTGCTCTACGTGCAGTTTCACTTTAGCATAAAACACCAAAGCTCCTGTGCTGACAGTAATAAACAGACGTTTGCAGTGTAGCTGTATAAAAACCTCTCAAGTTTTGCAGTGAGGGGAATGCCTGAGATCCCTTCTGCAGGTACTGGGGAAGGTCAGTCAGAAGTGAGGTGAGTTTCATTGGCCTAGAGTTTCCCTCTTTGTGCTATCAGCTTTCATCTCCAACACAAAATAATATAGCCTTTTCTCTACACTGATAGTAAGAAGCAGGTCTCCAGCAAACCACAAGAGACAAAAAGCCACTGCCTGTGCAAAGCAGCTCTTCTTGCTTTGCAGTGGATGTGCTCCAGCACAACAGGTTCCTGGATGGGGAACAAATGGGCACACCATACTGACGAGAAACTCTTCAACTTTGAGAGTGAGCGGTACTTGGTTGATAAGCTTCATCTCGTGTCAGCTTTGTACCAGCTTTGATCAAGCTTTACCTGGAGTAAGACCTCCCAGAGCCAGGATTGACATGCAAGATTGTTACACAGGGCTGAATTCCTGGGTGGGTGGTACACCCCTCCTGTGGGATGTGGGAGGTAAAAGGTGATGCCTGCTTCATCATGGGTCAAAACAGCAACTAGAGCATGGATCCTTTGTGGCAAGTGGGTATTGCTGATCATGGTTTCTTTTTAATTTTTTTTGTTATTTCTCTCTCCTTTCTCCCTGTCAGTTGCTTCTTCCAACTGCTCCATCATCCTCCCTCCACCTCAAAAGCATTTAGACTCTAATAAAGAGACTTTCTCCTAAAGCCTGGTCCACAGAGAGGAGATTTCATGATTAGGTGAGGGGAAGTCTGGATTTGAGTCCTGTCTCTAGTTTGCAGGGCAGAAGCCACAAAGCTAGCTATCCAATAAGCCTGTCCTCCCTTCACTGAGATAATCCAGCCCCTGTGTTTAGCTGTGTAGGGCTGGCAGTGCTGCTGCAGAGGCAGCTGTGATGAACATGAAGAGTTTTACTCACTGCTTCCTGGGAAGGCAACAGCCAGTGCTGATTCCCCCTTAGCAAACAAGTGACTTGGAAAGATGGGCAGTAAAATGTCAGTGGTCATCCTTTTCCCAGGCTCCAGTATTGTGCAAGCAGTGTCCTCTCAGTTGCAGAGCAGAACAACTGCTTAGATCTCTCTGCCTGCTGCATGTCCCTGCTTGAAGCAAAGCCCATTTGACTCAGCAGGAAGTCTTCCTTACACATTCGATGCCGGAGTGTGCAGGCAGCCGACCTCACTCCCCACGGCTCTCACATTTATATTAAACTCTTCCTTGGGATTTTAAGATTACCCAACACACTGTTTCAACAGAACAAGGATTTTCAACATATCCTGCCCAGAGGACTCAAGTTTATCTTCCTGTGGTGACTTTTTTTTTCTTGTACTACAAGAAACAGCAACCCATTATATTTTAGTTGGGAAACATCACTCAGTCCTTGCTGTAGCCCCTCAAGTATTTAACAATGTGCAGTCACTCTAAGAGACTTTTTTTGTTTGTTTTTTAATTTTTTTTTTCAATATCCACAGACTGGACATCATTTTGTCCTCTTCCTAATTTGTCCCCTCTGGTTTCAGCGTTCTGTTTCTTCTCTTGCTTTTGAGATGTTCCGATCTCTGTTTACATCTGTGGAGAATAGGAAGTTAACATTACTCTAAGAATGAAAATTAAAACAATCTGTGTTGTGAATAGTTTGGTAATGTCTCAATTTGTGCAAGGGGTTTTCTGTAGGTGCCAATCAACACTATCACAGTAAAAGCTACTTGCTTTCTTAAACCCTTCCTCAACTTGCACCAAAAAAATTGCTTTGTTTCTGCTAGACAGTCTTCTGTGGAAACTGTTCAAGAGTTTCACGAAATTACTTCAATCCTGGGCCTTTTAGGTTTTTCCACTTGTTTCTCCTTTGTTGTAAATTACTCTACAGGAGAGTTGCTCTGAAGGTTTTCCCAGATTTCAAGCCATAGAAATCCTGTTACATCTACAAACTGGGCAGTTTTCCTACTTTGTCCAATGTCTGTTCTGCTTAGCACAGCTTTGAACTCAAAAAAGCCAACTAGACTACTTGTTATTACCACTTTGAAGGAAAACATTATCAATCCTTATGTTAGTCTGCTTGTGTGCAGCCCTTGCTTTCTGGAAAATATTTGCAAAAAGCCTTTTGATTCATATATCAAATGATGAGAACATTTTTGTATTCATATACAGAGTACTTTTAGAGGCCAAAGGAATAGTTTGATTAAATTTTTTGGGTGGAATTTCACACTCATAAAAAATACCATTTTCTATCTAGTGTCATGAAGACATCAATACAACCATAACTTGCAGGATGGGAGAGGTTATCAACTTATTGGTCTATTAATGATGATAAATGAACACTGCCTTTTAAACTTGTTTCTGCCTTCTAATAGATAGGTCGAGTTGAAGAAGCAAAAACTCTTCCTTCATCTTTGCCTTCCCTCATGTTCCCAAATAATTAAAGCACATTGTGGTTTAACATGCCTATAAATCATTCCACTACATGCACAGTAACTAACTGATGTGCTTTTCATATGTCTTGATGTTGCTGGACTTCTAGTTTCAGAAAGAGCTGATGCTACTTCCTTCATATTGCTCAGTGTGCACTTCTAATGTGGTGAGGCTTGGAAGACCTTGTACCCATGCCAGCCTTAATTTGAAAATACACACATTTGTATCTTCCTCAGTGCTTACATGCCTCCCTGAGGTAAGATGTAATGCTCTTATCTTTGCTTTTGTGCCAGGTCTTAAACAACAAAAAGTACTGATTCAGCCTTCAGTGGCTCAGAGAGGCAGGCAAAACACTGCAGTGGTTTGGACCCCACTCTCTAGAAGAAGAGGCCTGTGCTCCAGACTAAAACACTTTGTTACACTAAAGGGGGCATCATATGTGGAAAGAAGTGGAACACCTCTGTCATGACAATGGCAATGATCCTGGCAAGGGAAAGAAAGTAGACGAAAAGAACACTGAGTTCCAAGAAGCTGCTGTGTTATCCCTTTTTTTTTTTGTCTCCTTAGTGTATGTGTATGATTTTGAAACTTTGGCTCAGTTAATTTTAGGGTGAAGCTGTTGTTAATCTGTGTCCCATGAAGAGTATTTTCTTAATTTTCTTCTTCCTTCAGTCTCCTAGGCACATTGTGGCTGTAAGCATGGGTGGGGGGGTGTACATACAGCTGTCTGAATGTAGTGTGTCTAAGTAGAAGAGATGGGATAGTAGGTGGTGGTTGTGCCTCCAAGGAGAGGATCCTTTCTACCAGCCAGATCCTCACGGGAGACAGATTCTGACCACCCAGACAGAGCAACTCTCTTCCCCACTAGCCAAGCAGCAGGCAGCAGCCAGTAGCAGCAGCATCAGCATCCCTATCATCAACATGGGTATCCCAGACAACTTGTGCTCTGGTCGGCTCAAACCAGGCTCTGTCACCTTGCAACTTATCGACCCCCTGGCAGCTGCATGCTTGCAACTTGGTGGAGCTGCCAGGACACCAGTTTTACCACTCCTTCAAACAAATCTGGCAATTCTGAGCTGCCATAAGCCGCCAAACGTCAGAGAACAGCTGTAACACACCCTCATCTAATCCCTCACATGTGCCATAGTCCACGGGAGCCATGAATTAACATGTGGCAGAGAAGGCATGGGAGCTTGGCTTTTTGCTCACAAGGCAAAACAATCCCCACTGGCAGCTGAACAGGCAGCCCCCTCGGGGGACCAATTACTCAGACGTGTGCTGTACAAACTGCGGCAGGCGGCTGCCTGCTCCCTGGGGAGATGCTCCACAGGGCTTTGCAAGCAGGAGCCAGCCTGATCCTCCAGACACAAGTTGTTCCTCATGTCAAAACTGCTGCTAATGACACAATTAACTAGCTGGGGACTACTGAGGAGCTCTTAATTAGATAAACACTGCTTGGTTTAAAACGAGTGCCCGGTTCTGTGCCTACTCGTTCATGTCAGGTTGCTAGGAGGTGAAGCCTCTGCCTGTGGATGAGGAATCTGCTTGAAGGTCTAATTTAGGTGGTAAAACTGTAACTCAGCTGGGAATTCCCTTTCATGCAGATTTTAAAGTAAGTGCTAGAAACAGCTCAATAGCTCACAGCGATGCCCTAGAAGTATTTCAAATACTTCATTTCATACACAGAAAAAGATTACTTCCTTACAGTTTCCTCACAGAAAACTACTGTCTAATTTAAGTAGATCATCTGGGAAAATCTCAGAGACAAAACCCAGGGGGAAACTGCAAAAGCGTTTTACATTCTTCCTGTGATAATGGGCCTGGTGCAGTGTGTGGCACTTAGAGAACAAAATGAGGATCCTGCAGTACAAACAACTGCAGACTTCATGGACATCTCATCATAGGGTCTGGAAAAATAAAGACCACCACGGCCATGTATTTCTTTCACCCCTGCAGTCTGTTCTTACTTGGTCCTGTGTGTTGAAAGAAACCCTACAGTATGTAGCTGGCATTGTCTGGCTGAAATTTAGGCTGAGATTTTAAAAGAAGCTTCAGGGAGTTGAAGTTCAGGTCGATGGGATTTGGACCTCCAACTCCCAGAGGCTTGTCTTGGATGAAATTTTGAATCCTATCTTTATTTTCAGAGCCCATTGCCACAGTTACCACATGTAAACTACTCACTGCAAATTGCCTTGCTGGATATCTGCCTGCTCACCACTGCGAAACAGAAAACGGGGAGTGGAATGATGCAGCACAACCACTGTGAAAAGTAAAGTAATGCCCGTGGCAGGTAGGGGAGCTTACTGATGCACTGCAAAGATGTCTGCCATGTAGTGCTAATTAAATGAGAATACCAGGAGAGCTCTTATCGTATGTTAGGGGCAAGCAGTCTGTATGTCTGCAATGAGTAAATATGGCCATGGAGGAATTTTCTCCTTTCCCTGCACTTTCTACCAGCAAGTCTTGTCATGACTTGTGGGGTCAAATTTTATTTTCATTAAGCACACAAAGAGATAATTGATAAATTCAGCTAACCTATCTGTAGTACATGAAAAAGTAATTTGGACCAGGCAGTGCTAAAATCTCATTTGTGACCTTCAGCAGGTAGAGATGCAGTTTTTCAGATATGCTGTATCTGTGTCTCAGTCAGTCCCCAGGATGCTTTGCTGTCTGTTCTGCATACCTGTTCAAAATTCATGCTTGGTGAGGAGACAGGCACAGTGCTACCGCTTAGGTACCAATGTTCTCAGTGCAGAACTCAAGTTATCTCTCAGGAGAGTAAGGCCACAGGCATTTCACAAAGCTGCATTAGAGCAGCAGTGTTCTTTTGACAGTATCCTGTATCTAACAACACTAAGAAATCTGTAGGGTGTTCACCAAATCCTGTAGTGGTTATTTATAACAGTATCTGCATATACAGGGACTTCCTTTCCACCCATGCCAATTAGTCATCGATGCATGTTCTGGTGGATATGATGTTAATGAAGTTCCCCTCCCAATACACACATTCTCTTTTAGACTCTCCTTGTATCAGTGTAAGAGCTCAATGCTTTGCAAGATGAGACCTGTTAAGTTTTGTGATACCTCATTACTATGATGACTCCAGTGGTACCTCTGTCTAATGCTTCTTCCAGTTCTAGGCTATCAGATAGTGACAGGACTAGGGGGAATGGAGCAAAGCTGGAGGTGGGGAGATTCAGATTGGATGTGAGGAGGAAGTTCTTCACCCTGAGAGTGGTGAGAACTTGGAATGGTTTGCCCAGGGATGTGGTTGGGGCCACATCCATGGAATTGTTTAAGGCCAGGATGGATGAGGATCTGGCCAGCCTGATCTAGAGTGGGATGTCCCTGCCCATGGCAAGGGGATTGGATCTAGATGATCCTCGTGGTCCCTTCCAATCCTGACTGATTCTATGATTCTATGATAATGAAGGAATAGAAATTACTGGTTTAAATTTTCAGTGTTTGCTTCTTATCTCTTGGAGGCAGATATTAACCTCATAGCAGGATATAAAGAAGTACCTTACCTACTGCACCACTTGTTCTGAAATGAGTATGTTCTCTTGGTCCCACTATTTCCTTCGTGAGCAAACTCTGACAGAGCATCACCTTCAGCATCTGGAAAGAGCAGCCCATAAACATGCGTCTAACCACTGAAATCACTGATGAAGACAGAGTAAAGAAAACATGGTAGAAAAATCATCTTCCCTTTAGTGTCTTCGTTAACCCAAGTTCATTCCTTGACTTACCAAGAAACAGTCAGACCCACTATTTTACTCTTGGGCTTCACTTTTTTAACACATGGAAAGACATTTTTATGCCATACATGCTTTTTAGGACTGTTTGTCTGCTCTTCACCCCCTCATTTATTTGTCTCATTTTTAACTTTAGAAGTTAACCTGTGTTTGTTTATGCTGTTCCTTTCAGCCACACAAGATTCAGATATATATTTTCTGGTGCATATCAGCACGGTTTGAAAAAACCTCATGAACTCTGCCATTTAATCCTATGTGTGTTGTTTTATTTGTTCATTGCTTCCTTTCCAGTCTAGCAACATACCTTCGGTAGCAATTCTTATGGGTTGTTCAGGATATGCACTCAGTCCCCCTGCTGAGTCTAAGGATTTTAATTTCCCTATTTTTGACATTAGGGTCTTTCTCAACTGCTTCTTCCAGTTTTAGAAATCCCCCTGTCTGATGTTCACTGTAACAAATACAGTCTTGGGGTATGACTCTTCTGAGGTAGAATCAAACTATATTGCAGTTACTGTTGTTTTTGGTTTAGCTGGAACTGCTTATCAAGTCAAAACGACTCTTGCTACAGAAACAGTTTTTATATGTGGCAGCTCTTTCAGATGCAGAGAATTTCCCCTAATACTTGCCCAGCATGCATGTGGACAACTAAGGTCACTGCATACCACAGCTTTGTTTGATTCAGCTCCTTAGTGCTCCTCAACACTGCAAGTTCCCTACTCTACAACATTACTGGGGTAGAGCAAAATCAAGTGGCTGTCTTGCTATTTGATGAAAGGATAAAGTTCCAGCTCGGTGCTCCATCTTAAGAAGCCTGGTTGGAAAATTTCCAAAGAGACACTTCCTTGGTGAAAACAATTCTAGTGACAACGTTGAGAAGAATGTAATGATATCTCATAATTGAAGATATCAGTTTCAGAAGAATAATAGGTTTATATTGAATCATAGAATGGATCATAGAATGGTTTAGGTTGGAAGAGACCTCAAAGATCATCCAGTTCCAACCCCCCACCATAGGCAGGGACACCTCCCACTGGATCAGGTCACTCAAGACCTCATCCAGCCTGGCCTTGAACACTTCCAGGGATGGAGCAGACACAACCTCCCTGGGCAACCTGTGCCAGTGTCTCGCCACCCTCACGGAGAAGAACTTCCTCCTAACATCCCGTTTAAATCTCCCCTTTGCCAATTTGAACCTATTACCCCTTGCCCTGTCATTACAAGACTTTGTGAGTAGTCCCTCCCCAGCCTTCATGTAGGTCCCCTTCAGATACTGGAAGGTTGCTATAAGGTCTCCTCGAAGCCTTCTCTTCTCCAGGCTGAAAAGCCCCAACTCTTTCAGCCTATCCTCACAGCAGAGGTGCTCCAGCCCTCTGATCATCTTCGTGGCCCTCCTCTGGACTCTCTCCAGCAGTTCCATGTCCCTACTTTCTTTTTGTTTTCTCACGCTGTCTTCTCTGGATGCAGAAAAGTAAGGAAGGTGAAAGTGAGAGTCCACATCATTTCAAAATGTGGAAATTTTCCAGTGAAACAGAATAACTCGACTTAATTAAGAGCTGGTTGTGGTTAACTAGGCCCATCCTTCTTCCAAAAAAAGAGCAAAGCTAAGATGTCCTTGCTGTGTGTGGAAAGCTCCTGGCCACAGGGTGCATTTGTATCCCATATTCCAAAGGACTTGCAGCACTGAGTACTCCATCAGTACCAGACTGTGGTATTCACAGCACTTCCAAGGGTACCTCAACAGAAAATTATATCAGTTCACCATGCAGAAAACAGTTTTGCTCAAAAAGGCATCTTATTCGTCTGCAAACTGCTATGAAGTTTGTTTCTAGTAGCTCCTCTCCTCTGCATGGGAGGAGTCTGAGAGCCTCATTAGTGACAGGCTGGCAAGTGCATGTAACACAGAATGAGCCCTGATAAGCAAATCATTCCAACTCTCACTGAGCAAAACCCTTCAGAGCGGTTCTAGCTCAGTGCCTGGCTGAGGAGAGAACAGCAAATCAGTTTGATCCTCACACTCCTTTCAGGGCAACTTTTAATCTCACCTTATACTGCAACCTGTGTCTTCCGCCTTGGCTTCGGGTGACTTTCAACCAGTGTTTCAATGGCAACCAGCAAATTTTCCATATTGTGGTTGTACTTATCTGGGCTTGAATAGCTTAAACCATGACAGTTTGAGGGCAGTTTTCTCATTTTTTTGGGAGAAGAGATCAGTTTGTTGGTTTTTTTGTTTGTTTTTTTTTTTTTCTCTCCTTTATACGCACCAAAGCTATTAACTGTGTTACGGCTCTGAAACCAAAACCGCAATTGCAATGTTTATTTTTAGGACCCTGGCTTGTGTCGCCCAATTTAGAGAAGATGTGGTTAAGCTAACTGTCACTTACTTCTACTGCTTGCAATTTTGTGTTTCGCATTTGTACAAGTCCTGTTGCCAGAATAACAGGATGTTCCTGTTTGAGGACCATAGATAATTGATAATCTGAGAGGAAGTCAATGCAACTTCAACATTTCAGTTTGTCAGGTCTTTCTCACTCAGTTTATGGACTGAATATAAGAAGGCTCTTCCTTAAAAAGAAATCAAAACAGGTGAAAGAGGCTTTTTAGGACATCACCACAAACACTAGTTCCCCTGTCTTGGCAGATACTAAGAAACAAATGGCCACAGAAAGGGTGAGCATGGGAAATGACTAGGATTATCATTCCTTGGCCTGACAGTATAGTGGTTTAGGCAGTTACCTGCCCCCCCCCCCCACCTTTTGATGTAAACCCTGGCTAGGACTCAGGACACTGGAAGTTGATAAATGAAGCAATATTTACAGCAATACACAATATACAAGCAAATATTTACAAGGTATAACAGATATTTACAGATATATACAATGAAAAGGTAATACAGAAACACCACAGCCCTCTCAGAGATCGAAATCCCCAAGAGGGGTAACCAACCACCCCCTACCACCTCTCCTCCCTTCCNTCAATACTTAAAAACAACTTTTTTTTTTTTTTTTCTTTCTCAGTAAAACTCTGGTGAAGTGACATACTGTGTTTACCTCTCTCAGCCAATAGTCTAATTTCTCACTCAAATTCTCCAATTAGTTCAAACCAGCACAGACAGTTAAACTTAGCTTAGCTGCTGTGCATGTTTCCATGGCTCTGAGTATGGAAATTTTTAACTAAAAACCAGCAGTAGTATGAGGTCTTGTGTATTTTTTTTTTTAATACTTTTGCTACCTTGAAGAGGTTTGAGAATTTTGAAAATTTATCCTCTGGCAGCTCTACTTGGTGCCTTATCATTTACTCTGGAAAAGTGAACACTGACCTGAGCCACCCTGATCTGGCAGCCTTCTACATTCATGTTGCTGAGTAAAGACTAACTTGTAAGACTGAAAAATGTGGTTTGCTGTGAAAATCATAGAATCGTAGAATGGTTTATGTTGGAAGGGACATCAAAGATCATCCAGCTCCTACCCCCCGCCATAGGCAGGGACACCTCCCACTAGAACAGGTTGCTCAAGGCCTCATCCAACCTGACCTTTAACACCTCCAGGGAGGAGGCATCCACAGCCTCCCTGGGCAACCTGTGCCAGTGTTTCACCAACCTCATGGTAAAGAACTTCTTCCTAACATCTAGTTTAAATCTCCCCTCTGCCAGTTTAAACCCATTACCCCTCATCCTGTCATTACAAGACCTTGTAAATAGTCCGAAACCAACCCTCCTGCAGGTCTCCTTCAGGACTCGCTCCAACAGTTCCATGTGCTTCTTGTGTTGGGGTCCCTAGAACAGCACACAGTACTCCAGGTGGGGTCTAATGAGAGCAGAGTAAAGGGGGAGAATCCCCTCCCTTGCCCTGCTGGCCACGCTGCTCTTGATGCAGCCCAGGACACAGTTGCTGTCTGGGCTGAACATGTACACTGACAGCTCATGTTGAGCTTTTCATCAACACAGACGCCCAGGTCCTTTTCCTCAGGGCTGCTCTCAGCCATTCACCACCCAGCCTGGATCTGTGCCTGGATTGTGCCGATCCAGGTGCAGGACCTTACACTTGGCCTTATTGAATTTCATGAGGTTGGCCTGGGCCCACTTCTGCAGCCTGTCCAGGTCCCTCTGGATGCCATCCCTGCCCTCTAGCAAGTCAACTGTGCCACACAGTTTGGTGTCATCTGCAAACTTGCTGAGATGCAATTAAAAAAAAAAAAATCATCGCTGCTTATAAATCAAAATATTTTGGAGTACACACAGGTTTTCATGTTGTGCTTCTGCATCATTGGAAAAGTCTCTTTATCATAACAGCTTTGCCATTTGCTTGTCAAGTATCTCACTGCCACAGACTTAGTAAAAACAGTTGGAAAAGGTGAATCTTTCAAGTCAAAGAGGGAGAAGGAAGAAGTCCCCAAATAGCTCTGGACTTCACTCTGGATTCTGGTACCTACAGAAAGAGACTGTTGAGATCCAGCCAGAGGAAAGTCCCCATGAAGCTGAAGACCAGTAGATCAGCCCCTGCAAGTGAATAGTGGGACTAAGCCATCAGCCATCTCGCTGAGTGTGGGAATGCGTGTGGCTCTGCACTGGAGGAGGAACAGACAGGAGGAACTGGTGCAAGTGAACCCACACATTCCCTTGAAGCCTGCTTCAGGAGCAGGACAGATACTTTCATTTATCTGCAGGGTGCTCCTCACCTTTCCTTAACCTGTCTCTTGCCAGCACAGGAGTTGCAGAGTAGTCATACAACCCACTTCTTGATCCTGCCTTCTCCATTCCTCCTTCCCACACAGCCCTTTTCCATCTCCCCTGCACAATTCCTTCAGCAAGCTCAGGCACGGCAAAGGTATTTGCTTGGCTCTGTGTTCATTCTTATGGATGCTGTGAAGCCGAGGACAGCTTACCTGTGGACAGCTAACAGTAACATTCATAACAGTAAATACGTCCCAAAGGACAGTTGTTTATACACTAAGTGAATGTGAAAAGTTAAAAGGGTGGGTTTGTGGCATTTAAGAAGGGGGAAAAGAAGCTACAAGGTATAGATGAGTGTGCAAGTGTGCAGTGAAAGTGGCTGAAAGCAAGCTGCTCAGTGACATAGAGGAGTTCTGCTGAGACTCTGAGGAATGAGAATGCAAATGAAGTGGGCTAAGGTGAACCAGCAAAAAGTGTGTAGCACCAGGATCCAGAAAATCACTTCAGCAAACAGAAGACAACAATTAAAAAGGACTTTGCTGTAAGGGAATAAGTCAGGAAGGAAACAGTTCTCATTAGGATTAGATAACAGGCAAGAAAAGTGTAATAGAAACCAAATGAGGGATTAAAA
>VWZI01002230.1:386992-411586 GCA_013396835.1 Psilopogon haemacephalus
AAAAAAGGAAAATAATTAAGTTTCTGAGACAGACACTAAACACAATCCAGAAAAATTCATACACTTTTGGGGGGGAAAATATCAAGGATTAAGTAATTTAGAAATCTGATGAATCGTTTGCAGTGAATAATTTATTTTGTGAACATGGCTTCATATATTGCTCAGAAAAAGTCTGGAAGCAGGTTATAAACTGGCATGCATTTGCCAGCTGTTTGCAAATAATGTTTAGTGCCATATGTTCACATGTATTCTTTGGAAGTAGCAATCTTTAATCTACTCTGGCTTTGTTTAGCAAAGCAGGTAACCTATTTTGGATTTTCTCCTTTCTTGTCTGATGAGTATAATTTTTTTAATCTTGTGTGAGCTCCTGAATGAATGACTGAGCCTGGCCACTAGTATGGCCCCTTTGAGCAGTACTCTTGAAGTTGCTGCTAGCAGGATTACTGTCTGTATAGATGGTAAATCTCATCATCAGAAGACATTTCATGGTCTTGCTTAATCAGAGGCTCAGAAGTGCATACTGGTGTTAAATCCATTTCCCAGGGAGATGCTCCAAGACCCATTCAAGGCTCCCTGTTGGGATGATCTGGCTTGCACCAGGGTTGCACCCTTGTTCACCCTGAGAAGTGCCTGGCACATTACAGACTCTGCTGGGACTTTTAGGTGCCAACACGTGCAGCCAAAGGGGAAAAAAATAACACAGGCATCAATCTGTGATCACACAGCTGTGTTCTTATACAGCTTGAGCAGAAAATTAGTGGGATCTAGATCACTAAATGCTTTGTGATCCAGATCCTCAAGGAGGATGATTTTATCTCATTTTTATAGGACTGTGTTATAAAAGACCAGGGACAAAATGAACAAACTCATCTTGCTTATTGGCCAAGAAATTCTTTTCACTGCTGTCTATTATATGGATCTTTTTGATGAGAGGCCTTTGTATCACATGGGATTTATGCAGAAAGAATGGCCTGGCTGCAGGGTCCAGCCTCTTGATGAGGCTTCATTTAGCTTTATCATGGAAGGAGTGATTAAATGCAACACTAGGGCACATTCTCAATGGAAGAAAAATCTATGATTCTCTTTTGGTTAGAGTGATTGCAGAATCTACTTCTAACATAGACAGGTCCATGATCTAACCAGGCTCATTATTTTTAAGTTAAGTATGCTTCTTTCAGATGGCTCAGAATTTAAATCTAAAATCTTGCTCTACAATGTTTAATTTTAAATTCATGCCAGTACTTAGGCTTCACTGTAGTACCCATGCAATTAAATCTAACTTAAAAAGAAAGAAAGGAAAGAAGCANTGCATTAAATTCCTTTCTTGACATATTTGGGAATTAACAAAAAGAGAGAGGCCTATTTAGCAACTTGCAATGTATATGACTTTAACAGCCAAACTTACAATAGCTGTTCTTTCATCTATAAATTAAATGTATAACAGAGCCATAATTAAAGACCTTACTAGCAAAACTTTTCAATGGTGTGTGCTTTGCAATGGACTTTGAAGCACCTTCAATTGGAGCAATGGGAATACTTCTGGACAGTACTACAAGCTGCAGACATAACTTAGTTAATTACAAGCAGATCTTTCAGTATTTATTCCTCCTGCCAAAATCCTTATGCATTGCAACAGAGAACAGTTTTTCCCTTGTGCTTGCTTACTAATGCTGCTAGAATGTGAATATAAAACAATACCTGTCTGTCTTTCTTGATCCTAGACACGATTATTAAGCTTTCATGCTAATTTCCCTGTCCATTGGGTTAAGACTGGATTAAGGAGGCAGAATTTCTACATGCAGTTAGGGTATTTAGATACTTCAAGACAATGCTTTGTGACTGAAGACACAAGGCAGCTTTTGTTTAAATACTGTGGGGTTCTCCACCACCACCTCTGCTCACCTCAGAGGCAGTGCAGGGATGGTGGCAACAGTGACAGGAATTGCTTTCAGACTACCTGAGTGCAGAATGGAGTCCAGAAATACTATCTGCTGTGTAAGACCAGCAAGTGTTCCTGACCCATCACATGTCTGGATCTCTTATCTAGAGATTCAAACCAGTGTGATGCTGGTGCAGTGCATCGGTAGGTGGGAATCTCCCAGATTTCCTTCCCCTAATGTTCAAATAATCGTTTGTTCATCTTTGCCCTGTTGTTTGGAAGCCTGCAATTAGATTCAAAGGCTTGTTCAAAGATTCAGGGGCCACTCTGGAAAATAACAGATATGATCCTGGAGCAGTGCCCCTGAAGTGGGGAGTCTCCTTGCCAGTCCCTTCACATAAAACCTTTGAACACCTGATCACCCTCTACACAAAGTCTGTCCCTCCTGGAAGGCTGCTTCATGACCTTAAGTCTCTGAGGTTAAGGAAATCTTCTGTGATTTCCAAGCTAAACCTACCTGTTCCATTTCTCCTTATATCAATATTTTTCTTTGATAAAATTACCTTATTTTCCTTTGTGATTTTTACCTCTTTGGATACTGCCAGAGAGTAATCGCATCCCCTTTTTTTTTGTCTGCTTTCATCACCTCTGACGTATTCTTCCAAGAGGAACTTCATGGCTCTTCCACTTTCTCTTCTCCCCAGTATGTTCAAACCCTTAGTAAGGCTGCAGACTTTCACTCTTCTTCCCTCTCAGCCCTCTTCTCCCCTGAAAATTGATTATTATTATCTCCCTGTTGTTTCCTTGTTTGTTTTATCCCTTTATGTTTTGCTGCTTTCAGTGAGTCCCAGCTAACAACAAAAGATGCTTCCAGTATGCAGTTATCTGTCTAGGCAATGACTTGATATATCTGGGTGGTGGCTGGGGGGAATAAACTGAGTATCAGCACTTTGGCTGTGGTAATAAAACAAATTCAGTATCACAGCATAGCTAGTTTAGCCTTGACCTTGATCAGCTGCACACTGACAGGACGTGTTTGTAAGGCCAACATGTGATACAAGATGTTGAACACTAAAAAGCAAAGGATGGAAACAGATAATTTGACAAACAATTTAGCCATGAACACAGAAGACTTTGGGTTATTGTGTTTCTAGGTGTAAAATCATGTCTGCATTAGTACAGTCTCCCCTGCCATCTGTGGCATCAACAAAGTGGTACTTCCTCTAAACTTACCTCTTAGAATCAAAGAATCAGTCAGGGTTGGAAGGGACCACAAGGATCATCCAGTTCCAAACCCCCTGCCATGGGCAGGACACCCTACCCTAGATTAGGCTGGACAGAGCCTCATCCAGCCTGGCCTTAAACACCTCCAGGGAAGTGGCCTCAACTACACCCCTGGGCAACCCATTCCAGGGTCTCACCATACATGCTGAAGAACTTCCTCCTCATATCCAATCTGAATCTCCCCACCTCCAGCTTTGCTCCATTCCTCATAGTCCTGTCACTACCTGATAGCCTAAAAAGTCCCTCCCCAGCTTTTCTGTAGGCCCCCATCAGATACTGAAAGGCCACAAGAAGGTCACCTCAGAGCCTCCTCTTCTCCAAACTTAATAGCCCCAACTCTTTTGATCTGTTCTCATAGCAGAGGTTCTCCAGCCCTCTGACCACCCTCGTGGCCTGTGTCTGCATACGCTCCAGCATGTCCACATCCCTCTTGTCCCAGGGGCTCCAGAACTGGATGCAGTACTCCAGGTGGGGTCTCACCAGAGCGGAGTAGAGGGGGAGAATCACCTCCCTTGACCTGCTGGCCACACTTCTCCTGATGCAGCCCAGGATCTGGTTGGCTTTCTGGGCTGCAAGTGCACACTGTTGGCTCATGTTGAGCTTCTCATCCACCAGCATCCCTAAGTCCCTCTCCACAGGGCTACTCTACAGCCAGGCCCTGCCCAGCCTGTGTTTGCTCTTGGGATTGCCTCGACCCACATGCAGGACATTTCACTTGGCCTTGTTGAACCACATGCCCACCTCTCCAGCCTGTCCAGGTCCCTCTGGATGGCATCCCTGCCCTCCAGCTTGTCTGCTGCACCTCACAGCTTAGTGTCATCAGCAAACTTGCTGAGGGTGCGCTCAATGCCTCGGTCCATGTCGCCCACAAAGATGTTGAACAAGACTGGTCCCAGGACTGATCCCTGAGGGACTCCACTTGTCACTGGTCTCCACTTGGACATGGACCCATTGACAGCCACTCTTTGGGTGTGGCCATCAAGCCAGTTCTTTATCCATCTGGTGGTCCACCCATCAAACCTATGTTTCACCAGCTTGGAGACCAGGATGTGGTGTGGGACAGTGTCAAAGGCTTTGCTGCAGAAAACTGAACGTTTTCCCTTCATGAGTTTAAGAAATGTGAGATTTCACTGAATTGCCCTTGTTTGCCTGCTTCTGAAATGCTGGGGAGAAGAGGGCAACATCAGCACAAAGTCATTTCTGCTCATAACCATCCCTTGGCAACAAACACTCCTGTCTCTGTAGCTCCTACTGAAACTCCCTCTTCATGGAGCACCTAAACCTGCTTGACACAAGCCAAAAGCATAATGCTATTGATGCCACACCAGTGCCAATGGGTGGGCAGGCAGGGCAGGCCATAGCATACTCCACTTAATGTGTAAGACAAAACCATACTGGGACTGCCTTGGTCCTCAGATCAGGCCCTGCAGTTGACATGTCAGAGGAATGCAATGTCATCCAGAGGAACCTGGAAGCTTGAGAAGTGGACTTTTGTGAACCTAATGAGGTTCAATGAGGCCATATGCAAGGTCCTGTAACTGAGTTGGGACAATCCTTGGTATCAGTACAGGCTGGAGGATGATGTAGCCCTGTGAAGAATGACTTGGGGGTTATGGTGGATGGAAAGCTGTGCATAAGCCAACAATGTGCTCTTACAGCCCAGGAGGCCAATCACACCCTAGACTGCATCAAAATACTCTGTTCTGATGAGATCTCCCCTGAAGTAGTGTCAGCTCTGGAGTCCTCACCACAAGAAGGACATTAACCTGTTGGAGTGGGTCAAGAAGAGGGTCACAAAAATGATCCAAAGGTTGGAGCACCTGTCCTAATAGAACTGGCTAAAAGAGTTGGGGCTGTTCAGCCCAGAGAAGAGAAGGCTGCAGGGAGATCTTATTGCAGATTTTCAGTATTTAAAGGGGGCCTGTAAGAAAGATGGGGACAATCTTTTTATTGTGGCCTGTTGCAACAGGATAAGAGGCAATTGTTTAAAACTAAAAGAGGGTAGATTTAGACTAGATACAAGAAATACTTCTTGTTTTCATGAGGATAGTGAAGCACTGGCTCAGGTTTCCCGGAGACGTGGTAGAAGCCCCACTCCTAAAAACATTCAAGGTCAGGTTGGATGAGGCTCTGAGCAAAGATGTCTATGCAAACTGCAGAAGGTTGGACTAAACGACCTTCAGAGGTCTCTTCCAACCTTCACCATTCTATGGTTCCAGAGGAATTCACATTATTATCCCATTTCTAACTCAGTACTTCCCAGCCTGGCTGCAGTTTGTCCAATTATGTCTGATTCCTACATGACTTGATGGTTTTACACTCCTCCCCATTTAATCCATTTTAATTAAATTCCTCTTCCCCATAAAACACACTATCAGATGCCTTCCTTAAATCCAAATACGTGAGATCTACTGAATTTTTCTAACCTGGAAAATCAGTCAATGTTATGGAAGAAAAGTATGAGCCTGATGTGAGGTAACTTTGGTAAAATCGTACTGACTTTAAAATTTCTTTTCCATTTAATCCTATCTTTCACACACCAGTAACACATAAAGCTTCAGTTCAGTTGCTGAGACTACACAAACAGACCCATGGTTGCCGGGACTGTTTTTCAACTTTTCACAAATATAGGAGCTGCATTTGCTGCTCCCCAATCCCATGGCCTAAATTGAGCACAGAACAAAATTATTAAAGGTCTGTACTGCAGACCTGCAATTTCCCATGCAAATGCTTTCAGGGGTGAACATGGAGAGTGTCCTGTTTGCCCAGTTTGAAGGCAGTAGTCTCTTTGAGCTCTGCTTTCACCTCAAGTGTGATCATTTCCAATTCACCTTCCTTTCACTCCCATTAGCCGTCCTGCTGCTGCCACCAGATTTTGTGTCCTCACTGTAATATGGAGGAACATACTGAGTATTGAGGCAAACTGCTTACTCTAGTTATAATCTCTAAGTTGCACTGACTGAATATTACCCTCACTTCTTTCTTTTTTCTTGTTGTATTTATATAACTGAAGAACATTAAGTTACTGTATTTATTTCCTTTTCAAGATCTACACCAGATTGACTTCTGGTTCTTTCCATTCTATGCATATACATTTGCATATAAACCTGACCTCTAAGATGTACCTTTCCTTGCCAAAGGGTACCATTTTTCATCCCATGCAGACTTTTTAATTATTCCTAATTTTCTTTGTTCAATATGGTTATTTGCACTAGAATGTTTATTGCCCTTTGCTGCACCATCCCTGCTGTCCCTTTTGCTGGCTTTTATGACATAAGTAAATTTCAGACTTTACATTTTGGAGTACAAGCTGTTCAGTCCAGGTGGCTTCAATCAGTAGTTCTGTGTCAAACTTTTCCTTTTCTTAACTCAAGGACCTTATTAAGAAACTGAATTAATTCCCAACCATTTTACTTTCTGCATCTTTCTAAATCAGATATTCCAAAATACCATTAGAATTGGCAGCATCAAGCCAACAACACTTATGAAGAAATCATGCCCAAGAATACACGGATGTTGCTGTGATTAGTCTACCTTTGAGAAGTCAAAGGTAGAATCACAGAATCACAGAACTTTAGAGGTTGGAAGGGACCTCCAGAGATCAAGTCCAACCTCCCTGCCAAGGCAGGATGCTCTAGGGTAGTTCACACAGAAATATTTCTGTCATTAGCTGCTTATAAGAACTCTACACAGACCTCAACAGACACCAAAAGTGACTTTAACATCCCACTCTGCCTTTTTTTTGCTGGGCTAGTCAATCAGGATCGTAACTCCCTTCCCGCATAGCCTTCATCCATCTTTTCTGTTTACATTCAGAACTCTCCAAGAGTGGCTCTGCCGCCTCATACCGAGCACAGTCTTAATTTTGTTTGGTCCCCGGACACCACAGTAGTTATTAGCCATGTTTATATAATGATCCTGTATCATCAGGTTGTTATGACACATTTTATTAATGTGTTGGAATCTCTTTGATGCTCAGAAGGGTTGTGAAGCTGAATCATCCATCCCCAGCAATTTTTGCAGCAGTGGGGTAAGGCACGCAGGGCTTGTGTCCCAGTGCCGTCTGTGTTCTTGGTGGAACATGAGACAGTTGTTATTCTAACCATTGCATACTTCATTCTTTTCATTTAAACCAGTATCAGCACAATGGCTACTGCTGGTCCAAAGTGTTAACAGCTGTGTTAAGTTGCAGCCAACCAAATTCCTGTAGCTTGTGGTGAGGTAGCCAGATGCAGAGAATATCTATATAAAGGCTTTTTTCTCTCTCTCTTCTTCTTTTTTTTTTTTTCCTTCTCTTTTTTTTTTTTTTTTTTTTTTTTTTTTTGGTGGAGCAGAAATAAAATAGAAACTAGAAAAAAAAAAAATTAAGCCCCTTTTACATTTGAGTTGAGTTGTCAAGTTTCTAGATCTAGGCCAAGAATGGTGTGAAGGGCTAAGAGCCAATGCCACCGTACTGACATGTCAGAGTGGGGTCAAGAGGCTCTATGTGTGGGGAAATGGGAGGAGATTTACTCCATGTCAACCTCTGCTGTAATTTTGTGTCCCTCTCATGTGATCCCAGAAGGCCTACTTCAGCTTTTCTTCCTTTACTCAGCACAGTAAGACAAAACTCACTTTGTTGCCAAGTAGGAGTTTCCCAGCATATGCATATGCCTCCTGGCTTAAACATCATGGGATCTCACTACAGTCTACAGATGAATCTTGCCCTCTTTCCCTGCAGGAAGCCACACCAGAGATGGGACCTGAATGCATCCTTCAGAAAACTGCATCTCAGAGTGAGGCAGGGGAACACTGCAGAGTGTGACAGAGGAAAAAAGTTTTGGTGCTGTATAGAGGGCAGAGAGTGTTGCCTTTGCCTCAGTATTTACCTGCACAGCACAGCAAAGTGGAGCAGGATAAGGCATTTGGTCTCTAGCTCGTAAAACCATGACTCCATGGAACTGTAACCTGAGGGTCCCACGACCACATCTGTGGGTGACATTTCCTCTACCATCATTAAACAGTCTATGGTGGAGCAGCTGGTGTGGGTCTGGCTAGAGGGGATGGCTGCAGGAAAGCCCAGCTCAGAAAGGGCTCTCCTCTGCAAGACAGAAGCATTTACTGGTGGCAGTCAGAGCCTGGCACATGTCAAGGTGACAGTTGTGTGTGTACTTTTTTCCCAGCATAGCCAAGCCTCCCCTGGAGAGATACGGCCAGGGATGCACCCTGGTACCTTTCAAGGGCTGGCTACTGTGTTAAAGCTCAGCAAGGCATTCAGTATGTGCTCGGCTGAAGAGGCAGGGAACTGGTTGGCACACTAGGGCATGGAAAATTAAGAAGCTTCTGTGCCTGGTGATTAGATTGGGACTTCCTGCACTTGATTTCCATCTCCAGTGCTTATGCAACTCAGAAAAAGGGCTTGCTTTATCTCTGTGCCTGTTGGATGCATATACATACATGCACGCATGTATGAAGGACTGTCTGAAAGCTACCATGCCTGGAAAAATAAAGTAGTGAATGATTGACAATATCTTTAAAAGGCTTTATGCACTATATCAGGAGATACACCCCAGATTATTTGAGACAGCACACCATTACATTAACATTAAGGAGTGAAAGAGGATAGAAATATGGGCAGAAGGCAATGGAAAGTTGCTGTGGAGTCATGCTCTTACTTCTGCAAACACCACTATGGGACCTTTAATGACTAGACGTGGTCAAGACCTCTATTTTATGTCTTGTCTGAGCAGTTTGCAACAGAGCTGCTATTAAAACCATTCTGAGGGTATTGGTTTTCTCTTGACTCAGAGGGGAGACTGCTGCTTGAATCACTAACAAGAATTCAGCAGCACCTGGGTTTTCATTGGCAATGAACCACCCATGTACTGACCAAGTGGGAGGCTGTTAAAGAGCAATTTCCCACCATCTGGGGAAGGAAAAACAAAATTCACTGTGCCACACAACCATCCAAAATCAGTGACATAGGAGTGATTTCTTAAAGAAAAGCTTCCTGTACTGGAGTGGTGGGGATGAGAAGTAAGGCAAAGTCAGACACCTTCCCCAAAGAAGTTCCATTTTACTGAGTGAACTGCTTGGACTTTCTTTGTGTGCATATGTGTGTGCCTAAATTCAGTCAGAAAACATCCCTAAAAATTTCCCTGGAGCAGCTGAAAGCATGAGGTGTTCAGCACCCTGCTGCTGCATTGGGAAACAGCAGCAGATAATAACTGTATAAACAGTCTCGTACTAGGACACTGCCTTAGGGATCTTGTGGTACCAGAGTCCCTTCAAGGGGCTCAGAGCCTTGTAATTACCTGGCTTTACACACTGCTTGTTGCCTTCGTCTTTAGGGCTTGTCACAGCACCTGCAAAGTAGTCTTCTTCTAAGTAGAGGGTTGGAAGTGCAACTCATGGTAGCAAAGTCATGCTCCTCAAACCACAGACAGGGAAATTCCTGATGACTCTGACTGCTCTATCCTAATTCCAGGTTCATATTTTGTCCCTTTCTGGACAAGATCCAAAAGCTGCCTGGGGTAGACATAACCAGGTCCTTCCAAAGCTGGATATGGTTAAGTGCAACCTTATTTCTGCAGACCTTAGGATGAGCCTATGCATGCATCTTTAATCCTGTTGTGGCACAGTAGTAAATAGAATGGCAAATTCCCATTCAGGCAGGAAAGAAAAGCCCACCAATCAGGTCATATCTGTTGCTGCAAAAGCTGTGTAGCAAGAAGACAGCTCTAGTGTCAAACACAGATCTCAGTATCAAAAGGTTTCAGTTCCCACTCATAAGTGATTATGGGAAAAGGGCTCACTTGCCCACTTCTAATAAATGAGAAACACGTTTCTTAGAGGCAGTATGCTTCCTATGCTTGTAGAGCAGTGAAGCTGTTGGCTAGTCTACTATTTTTGACATGCAGCTGTTACACAGAAACATCTGATAGTTTCTTTTCTTCAGGCTCAGTTGCTGCAGTGTCAGGAAACAGCCTTTGGTTTCAGTTCTTGTAAGACATGAGCAGGTATGGGAGGCCAGTGTGATACCTCGGCAACACAAAAAAACCAGCCTGCAGCCTGCAGAAGAAACGAGAGGTACCAAGGGGAGCAGGCTGATCACTGCCAAATTTTTATTACAAATATTTGCTCTGGCATACAAAAAAAAATGTGCTAAATGGCTAGCTAAAAAAAAAACAAACCACACACACACAAAAACCCCACAAACCAACCAACAACCAAACACACAAACAAAACAATCCAAAGAACAGACTACAAATGAGAGTGATATGTGTGTTTCCTTTCAACTGCGAGGCTGGGGAATGACTTCAGTGACTTAGGAGCTGACCTGCTGATGCTTTGGGGAAGAGCAGTTTCTCATTGATAAGCAGAAACCTAAAATCTCATTAAGCAGCTTAACACAGAACACTTAGCTGCACATTGGCGTAAAGTTGCTCCAAATCTGGAACACTGTGTAACATAAATGCAGAAGGAGGAAGGTTGAATGAAGGCTTTCAAGTACCTAGGATGTCTCAAGGCCAATGACCAAAGCTTAGTACAAAACACAGAACAACATACAACATTTTTCAGGGTCTACTATCACCTTTGTTGGGCCCTCAGAGGAGAAGGGCTAGCTCTTTCTGACATGAGCTCTGCCTAGAGTTGGTGATACGTTGAGAAATCCAGGTGCCAGCTCTAAAAATCATGGAGACAATAAGAGGCCTTGGAACCTGTCTGGCCTATTTTTCTCCTTTAAATCCTTGAGATAACCACAAAACCTGCAGCAGTATAAACAGTTCCCTCTTCTCTCCACCGTGAGAACAGTGCAGTTCAGCCCTTGTTCTGTTGTGTGTCTGTTGAGGTTTTTTGGAGGCTTGGGGTTCTGGTTTCATTTTATTGGATTTTTTTTTCCAACTTCAGCTGACAAGAGTTGTAGCAATCTGGTTCTTTATCACATTTGAAGCCTTCAGCTTCCACAAGCTATGGCACACACTGTGAAGAAAGAAAATGTAAGCATCCTTTCACATGAGACATTTTTGTGCTGAAGGTAAGAATGCTTTGGAGTGAAAAGATGGCAGAACTGGCAGCCTTACACAGTGAGGATCCTAAGTCGGCAAGCCAAGGTTCACTTGCAGTACCTGGGCTTGGGAGCACCTCAAGACTTCCTGGGCAAAGCCAATTGAGTATGGTTATTCCCTGCTGCCAGTGGCAACAGGCCATTGCAAGCATTGCATCTGCTACAATGTCCTTAGTGTATGAAAGTGAGATGAGAGTTTTGGGCAGGAAGTCAGCAGCAAAACTGATTTTCACTTTCAGAGGCCATTTGCCACCTTTGCTTGCCACAGAAGCTTGTAACACAGCTCTAGGGCAGCCAGCATAGCATAGTTGTGGGACTGTAAAAACCGCACAACGATGGCATGGGCGTGGGGCAAGCTGACACTTGCCCTGGGCATACAGGTAGCATGGCATGGGAATGGGGCAAGCTGACACTTGCCATGGGCATACAGGTAGCATGGCATGGGCATGGGGCAAGCTGACACTTGCCCTGGGCATACAGGTAGCATGGGCATGGGCATGGGGCAAGGTGACACTTGCCCTGGGGGTACAGGTAGCACACGCACTGCAGCTCACTCTGAGTGAAATCTGGGCTGAGCATTATGCACCTTCATCTTTTGGTTAGCTCCGAACTGCTTTAGTGAGATGCTACTGCTGTTGTGTCTGCATATGCTTCAGACCATGGCTTGTCAGCTCTGGCACAGAACCAGCAGGCACAAAGCAGGTTTGTCACCATTCCCTCTTGTGATCCTGCGTAACAGTCAGTGCATTTGGGAAAGTGCTTGGGAAAACCTCTGATTGCTTTCTATTCTATCATGTTTTCCCAAAGGCCATGTGCTGACCATGCTTCAGGATGAAGAGCAAGCTGCCTCTGCATGCACCCAGTGTCATTTTTTCCATGCTCTCTGACAGCAAGATGTACCTGCTGCACCTGCATGGTGCACCTTGGTTTACTCCCCAGGAGTAAGGTTGTCCAGGAAAGGTCACTGGTGTATTCCCATGTCTCTAGACTCAGAGATTCAAGGGTACTACTGTTCTTTCCTTCATTAGGGAAGCTGGCTGAAGATTTTGTCACATTGTTGCAGAGCTAAACCCAGTTAGCATCCAGTCAGTAGTGGTGTTCCCCAGCTCTCAGTACAGGGTACAGTTCTCTTAAATGTCTTTATCAATGATCTGGATGAGGGAATTGAGTGCACCCTCAGGAGCTTTTCTACAACATTAAAATGGGTGGGAGAGCTGATCTGCTTTAGGGTAGAAAGGCTCTGCAGAAGGATTTGGACAGTCTGGAATGATGAGCAGAGTTCAGCTGTATGGGGTTTAGCAAGGTCAAGTGCCAGGTGCCTCACTTGTGTCACAAAAACCCCATGACATGCTACAGGCTTGGGGCAGAGTGGCTGGAAAACTGCCCAGCAGAAAAGGACCTGGGGTTGCTGATTGACAGCCATCTGAATGCCAGCCAGCAGCATGCCCAGGTGGCCAAGAAGGCCAACAGCATCCCAGCCTGTGTCAGGAACAGTGTGGCCAGCAGGAACAGGGAAGTGATCACACACTTGTGCACTTGTGTGGGGCCGTATTTTGAGTACTATTTTCAGCTTTGGGGCCCACACTACAAGAAGGACATTGAGGTGCTGGAGCATGTCCAAGGAAGGGCAATGAAGCTGCCGAAGAGTGTAGATAGGAGGTCTCATGGGGAGCTGCTGACAGAAGTGGGGCTGTTTAGCCTGAAGAGGAGGCTGAGGGGAGACATCATTGCTCTCTACAGCTACCTGAAAGGAGGTTGTAGTGAGGTGGGGCTTGGTCTCTTATCCTTAATAACAAGTGATAGAACAAGGGGAAATGTCCTGAAAGTGCACCAAGGAAGGTTTATATTGGATATTATTAAAAGTTTCCTTATTGAAAGGGTGATCAGACATTAAAATAGATGCCATCAACATCCCTGGAGGAATTCAAAAAACATGTAGGCATGGCACTCCAGGATATGGTTTAAAGATCATGGTGGTGTTAGGTTGACGGTTGACTCAATGAACTTAGAAGTCTTTTCCAACCAGAACAATTCTATGACTCTATGGTTCTATGACCTAGGCACTCAAGCACTGGGATCTGGCTAGAGGAGCGCTGTGATTTATGGCTGCTCCTGACAGCGCAAATGAGTAGCAGCTCAGTCGCTGTCTGGGCAGAAGAGAAGACTCGTGCATGCTGATCCACTTGTTAAGCTACTAAAACAACTTTTGTTTTGTCTAGCTCTACATCTCACCATGTCTTTAAGGAAAGGAAATCCAAACCTGGGACATAAACCAGAAAAGCTGTCTGATTTAAAAATGCTTCTGTAATGCACTAACTGAGGTAATGGCTACATCAATTTGAAAGACAGCTGGTTTCCTTTTTTTTTTTTTGTTTCTTCCTATTTTTCTCCAGCCTGACAAGAAACTGGAGGCTGTAGGAAGAAAAAAAGAACACAGTTTATTCTCTTTGGGCTATCCTGCTTCTGACAGAGGCAAACACTTTCTTCCTGCAAACACAGCTAATCCTCCTTGTCTGGCTATTTTACTAGCTGAAGTTTGAATCCTTGAACCTTCACTTTATCATATGTTTCCCTTTACTGATGATGTCACCTACCTACCTCCATCTAATGAGTCACACACAGCAGCCAAACATAAGTGCCAATAGGATACAGGACTCTGCCAAGAACTTCAGTCTCCTAACACTGTGTTACTTGGTGAAATAGGAATATAGCTTATATACTGGATGACATTCCCTGAAACATAAAGGAGGTCACTAAGAGTCTATCATTACCTCCTAATTACAGGAAGTGAATGCAACAGGAGTTGTTAGAAAAGGGGGAGGCAGACTTGACACTGTTTCTGCCCTGTAACCAGTGACAATTGGACCGTTGGAAATTTATTTTCTTCCTAAATATTTCCATGTGTCATGTGGGCAGAAGAATATTGCTGTAAAGCACAAGCCCCATCAATGTCCCCCTGACAAAAAGAAGAAATTCTTTGGGCCTTGTGTGACTGGTGATGCTATCAGAGAAAGACAACACTTTTCTGTCTGAGACCCTGAAAAAAAAAAAAATAAGTAGGGAAGGAAATGGAAAAAATGAAGAAGCAAATCAGACAGATGGATAGACCAAAGGATCTGGGCAAACCCCTGCAGGACAGATGACTAAGCTTTCCATTCCAAATCAAACAGCTCTGTTTTGGGACAGCAATAAGTTTTCATGTAACCTCTCTAAATTCCTTGAACCTGCTCTGGGCTCCCTACAAGAATGTGGCTACTGTCTGTGTTTGAGAGTATACAGGCAGCCTGATTTTTCCACTTGGTTACCTCCGGACAGCATGTCAAAAGCCTTACGTGGCTCTGAGAGAAGAACTTGCTTTTGCTCCCACTGGATATCTGGGAATTGGCACTTAAGTGTGAGCATAAGCATGCAGGGAGGTCTGGACCTCTTAATTAAATTGTCGTGCTTGAGACCCACCCAGCAAAATTGGATAAGATCTGCTCTTGGATTTGAAGAATGGAATTTTCCAAGATTTTCAGCTCTGCTCCTGAAGAAACCAGTAAGACCAGCATTGGGCTGTGCTTGGGGGCAGCACTGCAGTCCCAGTGTCCACAGAGAAGTGTCTCGGGGGAGGATTTCCCATGTAGGATGTGCTTGCTGGGTCTCTTTGGCTGAGCAAAGGGGGTTTCAGTTCCTCGTGGCTTGAAATCTTCACAGCACCAACAGCTGTGGAAAGTGATTCTAGAAGAGAGGGAAAGGTGAGGGTAGTGAAATTCTCAGTACAGAAATACTGAAATTAAAATAAAAGTGGAAAGAGCCTACAACTTAAGGTAAACCACAATTTAAGAACCTTCCTGAACCCTTTAAACTCCTACCTCTTTCTTCCCTGCAGGCTTTTTCTATGCCTTCCTCCTTTCCAGGCACACTGCTTCCATCTTGGGAGTGACTGAAGTGTGGCCTTATATTTGGTTCCAAATTTGAAAATGAAGGGGTTGGCTGACAAATTTATGATGTCAGCAAGCCAAATACACAAGGGTGACCACATTCAAGAGCCCAGTGGGCTGATAGGGAGGGGTGGGGAGTGGCGAGGGGAAAGACAATGTAGACCATCCATAGCCCCTGGGGAAAGTCCCACTGGAAGTAGGAGTCAGCCACTGAGTCAAAATGATGTTTACCAGACCGGCTCAGATGGCTTGGAATGAAGATGAAGCTATATTTGCAGCACAGCAAAATTTACAAGCATACATATGCAATGTATTCACAAGTATTTACAATTATATACAAATTAGAAATCATGCAGAAATGCAAATTCCCTCCTGGACAAACAAATTGCCCAGAGGGTGTTCAAAGCTACCCTCTCTCTCAGACAGAAAACAATTAGCTAAGCTTACTTGACATCTGGTTAGCCAAGGTTAGTGGAGAGGTTAGAGCAGAGCAAAGAAGTGAGTAGATCCAATACTTAGGAGCAAAGAAGGCAAAAGAGAGAGAAACTGTTTACACTTTGGCTTTCTATCCCTTTTAGCAAACCAATGAATGATATAGACTTTATCATTATTTTCTTTTAACAACCAGCAATTTATTTTCTCTCATTAGAATATTCCAATTAGCCTCAAACCAGCACACATATTTTCTACAGTACAATGCTGGATTTCTGTCTTTCTCCCTCCCTCCCTCCCTCCCTTCCTTCCTTCCTTCTTTCCTTCCTTCCTTCCTCCCTCCCTCCCTTCCTCCCTTCCTTCCTTCCTTCCTTCCTTCCTTCCTTCCTTCCTCCCTTCCTCCCTTCCTCTCTCCCTCCCTCCCTTCCCCACTTCCTCCTTCCCTTGCCTCCTTCCTTCCTTCCTCTCTTTCTTTCTGTTTTCTCTCCCTCTTTCATCAGCTGCTGGCAGCTCAGGGCTGCTGATTTTACTGTTGAGAAATAGAGTCCAGAAGCCAGCTGGAGTTGTATAGGAGAGAGACTTGCAGGCAGTGCAAAGTCCCATGATGTCTTTGCAGCATTTTGCAGTTAGGTGTATGGCTGCTGCTGTCAGCTGAGCTGCACTCTGCTGCACACTGTATGATCGGAAAGAAGCTGTCTTGTAAATTAGAACCACTGGGTACAAGGTGGGCAGGGAGCTGCGGGAGGAGAAGAGGAAGAGATGCAGCTGCATGGCAAACCTGAACAGCTGAAGTGACACTCTTCTGCTATAATCTTTAGCCACAGTCTCAAAGCACAGAGCAAGGGCAAGGGAAGGAATTGACAAGAAAAGAAACCCTTTTCCACTAGCAGGTAAGTAAAACAGGTTGTTGGGGTTCTTTTCCATAATTAATTCAGAAATTATTTCAAAGAAGGCTTTCACAGGCTCACATACACAGCACAGATACAGACTAGGCAGAGAATGGATAGAGAACAGTCTTGAGAAGAAAGTGAAGGTGCTGCTTGATGAGAAGCTCAACACAATCTGCAATGTGCACTTGCCGTCCATTCAGCCAACCAAATCCTGGGCTGCATCAAAGGAAGCATGGCCAGCAGGACAAGGGATAAAATTTTCCCCATCTACTTCACTCTTGTGAGACACCACTTGGAATACTGCAATCCAGCTCAAGCCCTCAACACAATGAGGACATGGAACTCTTAGGTCAGATCCAGAGGAGGGAAACAAACATGATCAGAGGGCTGGAGCACTTCTTGTATGAAGATAGGCAAAAAAAAAAAAGGTAGGATTGTTTAACCTGGAGTAGAGACGCTTCCAGTGAGAACTTAAAGCATCCTTACAGTATTTGAAGGAGGTCTACAGGAGAGCTGGAGAGGGACTTTATACAAAGGCCTGTAATGATAAGACAAGGACTGGTGCCTTTAAACTGGAAGAAGCTGAATTCAGATTAGACTTTAGGAGGGAATTCTTTACCATAATGGTGCTGAAGCCCTGGAATGAGTTACCTAGAGATCTGGTAGAGGAGCCAGCTCTGGAAGTGTTCAAAGCCAGGCTGGATGTGACCTTGAGAAACCTGGTCTAATAGAGGTGTCTCTGCCCATGGCAGGAGGGGTGGAATTTATGATTTTTAAGGTCACTTCCAACCCAAACCAGTGTATGATTCTACAAATCACAGATGGCTCAGAAAGTTACACATGCAGGTACCTGGAGGAGGTGCTGTATCTGATATGTGTCCACACATTTACTTCTGATCATGTCGGAGCTAAGTTACCAGGTGGACACTCCTTAGTTCTGCCCAAATACAGCTGCTCTTAGTGCAAGTGCCCACCATATCAAGAACAGAGTCAATGCATCCATTAAAGTCAACATGTCTAATGGCGGGGAGGGAAGAGTTATGAAGGATGAAGCAGGGAAAGAGAAGAAAATTGCATCCTAATTCTCTGGAAAGATGAGTTCCTGTGCTCCACAGAGGCTGACTCGCACCAACCCTGATTCAGCAGTTGCTGCGATTTTCTCCACTGTCTCTGAGAGGTTTGAGGTGAAGCCCATAGCAGATGGGAGAAAATGACTGTGAGGTAACCTCAGTGGATGAGTGGAAGGCATGGGTGTGTGCCACACGTCATGAGGTTGTCTCATAGATGTTTCTTCAGGCCCCTCTGCAGTCATTCTTTCCCTCTGTGACTTGACTCCCACACTTAGATGTATTCTTCTTATGACAGTGCTGGCTACATCAGATTTGCCTGAAAACCCTGTGAACCCAGGAGCCCTCCTTTACAATCCCATCTCACAGTCTTCCTCCTTACAGTTGCTGATCTCCTTCATGAGAAAATAAAATCACAGGATCACAGGATGTCAGGAGTTGGAAGGGACCCAAAAAGGTTATTGAGTCCAATCCCTCTGCCAGAGCAGGACCATTCAATCAAGCTCAGGTCATGGAGGAACACATCCAGACAGGCCTTGAAAATCTCCAGAGAGAGGAGACTCCACAACCTCTCTGAGGAGCCTGTTTCATTTCTCTGTGACCCTTACAGTGAAGAAGTTCCCCTTTGTGTTGAGGTGGAACCTCTTGCTTACATCAATTGTTCCTTGCCCTATCACAGGGAGCAAGTAGAAGAGCCTGTCCATGTCCTGTCCACCCCTCTCCCCTAACACCCAGCCCTCAGATATTTATAAACATTTATTAGATCTCCTCTCAGTCTTCTCTTCTCCAGACTAAAAAAGCCCCTTGTCTCTCAGCCTCTCCTCATAAGGCAGTGCTCCAGTCCCCTAATCATCCCTGTAGCCCTCTGCTGGACACTCTCCAGCAGATCCCAGTCCCTGGGGAGCCCAAAACTGAATGCAGTATTCAAGATGGGGTCTTCCCAGGGCAGAGTAGAGGGAGAGAAGAAGACATGTCCTCTAGAAGACATTATATTCCTTGTCCTAAGGAGCACGTAGCATCTTTTATGATGGAGAACAGCATGAGTCCCTCCACACTGGTTAGGGCTGATAGTTGTGCTTGTCCCTGTCCACCAGGAAGGTCACCAGTGGGGAGGAAAAGCAGTTTCCCACACAAAACAAGCACCGAGTGAATAATGAGAGAAGCAGTGCAGCTAAATCCAGACCATGGAGAGACATACTCAGATGGAAAAATTTAAAGGTGACTGATGACTGCACAGCCCAGTTTCACTGGAAGGGACTGATGAGTACTGGCCAAAGAGTGCTGCAGTGCTGCAGGAGAAGGGGAGAGCAATGGTTAGGTGGGCTCATGGGGAGCGCACAGCCCAAATGACCTCTTCTACAGTGTTATTTCCAGGTGCTCCATCTTATGCTCCATGTGTTATGGTTTGAGGCTAAGCTTAGGTTTTGTGTCTAACTGTAAATAAGAAATAGGAACTTTCCAGAGATGTTGAATTTTAAAAAAAAACCAAGGTAAATAATTATCTGTTAGATGCAAAAAGAACAATGAAGATAAATCTGTATGATTCCATTTGTTTACTACTTGGGATAAAAAGCCAGTGTGTAAACAATTCTTGCTTCTTTCTGTCTTTGGCTTTGGTCTCCTTTCAACTTTTTTCTGCTTTGCACTGCTCTCCTTATCTCCGTCCTTACCTTCTCACTGGCATAAGCTGTCTGGGAGGTAAATGGGATAGGGAGGAGAGAGCAGGTCCAGTTGCTGGGAACCCTTCTGGGTTTTGTGCTGGGGGGGCTGAGGAACAGTTCAGGGGGATCCCTGTGAGTATCCTTATGTTATTTCTAATTTTTTGTAAATATATTTTGTACATATACATTGTGTTATGTGCTTGTAGATTTTAGCTTGCTGTAAATATATTACGTCACTTGCTTCTAAGATGTCTGAGCTGGTCTGGTATGTTTATTTGGGGTGATAATCTCAGCCCACCACACCATGGCAGGACAGGGTCCAGCCCTTTCTTTCTCACGTTGGCAGGGAAGGGCATTGTCTCCCCACCACTACCAAGGTAGTTATGGTCCACACTGTGGCCACAAGCGTCTCCTGCTTCTCTCTGGGGGAGCAGCTGGCCTTGAGCAGTGTCATAGCTTTCATGTCAGATAGTGAAGCAGGGGAGCCAGAGATGTGCTGCAGTGACACAGGACTCTCACTCACACCTTTTCAAGAAAAAGGCAAGTGTGCAAGAGCTGCCTTTGGGTGCCAGGAATCAGGGAACTTGCACTGGGTGCTGCATATGGAAGCTCTGAAATGTCTCAGAGTGGAGAGCTGTCTCCTAGTGCCTGCTCCCAAAAGAAAACAAACCTCCATTTCATTTAAAGTGGAAAGAAACACTCTAAAAAAGAATGCATGTTGGGACTGGGGGTAGGGGGGTGGTGTGGGTGGTGGGAGCTAACTAGGTCCTCTGACTTCTTCAGGTAGGAGGTCAAACGGGCAAGTAAGTAAAGTGTTGCAGGCTTCCAAACGAAGTCTGCTGTTGCGACTGCTGTAGGGAACAGCTGCATCCAGCATCTGGGAACTGCCTGTCTAAAGAGATAATTGTTTATGCTTTGACATACAGAACCATTACCTACCTAAGCAGCCTTGGCTTCGTACATGGCATTAAACTTAATCCTATTTTTCCCGAAAAAATAAGATTATTCTCTGAGAGTTCATCATTATTAACTTCATTGAATGAATTACTGAGACACAAGATACATCGTGATTCCTGGTCCCTTGACATTAGATTGGGGCAGCTGATTAGAATTTGCTGTTTTCTTCATGAATTAATTTGATGGGGGTTGGTCCTTCTCTCAGTAAGTGAAAATATGTCTCATGCCTGTAGATCAAGTCTTTCCTTTTTTCTTTTTTGCACCATAAATTCCTACTGGTTTGTTTGCAGCTACTTATCATCTCTTTTGAGACCCATCATTACTGATAGAAAATATCTTAGGAAAGTTGTGTATGAGGGCAAGGTATAATTTAGTGACAACCTGTTTACATGTGTATTTCTCCTCACTTGGCTCTGGCCACCCATGCTTGAAGGAGCTTTTCTTCAATCTTTCCCATTTTGAATTTCCTCCTTTGAGTTCTAACCTTTTTGTTTCATTTCAAGCCAAGTTACGTCTCTAAGAAGTTTAAAAGGTTTTTTTTTTTCCTTTTGTGATTTTGATTACAATTTTTATTTTCCCAGCATCTCAGCCTAAATTTAGAGATTCTGATGCCAAAGATAACGATGGTATTCCCTTTGATATTGAGTCATCTGGTGCTGCACCACCATTTAACTGAAATTTTCTTTAGCTCTCCAATCTCTTCTGTGAAGGACCATTTTTCTCTTCTGAACATAGTGCTAAATCTGGAACACTTGATATGCTTTGGTTTAGTATTTATATATTGGGCTGTCTTGATTTTCTTAGGGCTATGACATTATAAGAATTAGAATCACCTTGCAGGAGAACAGGCTTGGGTTAACTGAAGCTCCTACTAAAGTGACATGCTAATTCTGTGGAGGGAATGGGATTCACAAGGAGTTCTGCCCTGGAAGGCTAATAGGCCTATTAGATGTCTTGGCTTGCCCCACCCTTCTGCTGATGGGGGAAGCAAGGGTGGGAGGAAAACAAAGGCTTGGGCCATTATGTCCCCTCCCAAAGTGATAAACAGGTACCCACAGGTGTTTAGGTACTTGTTAGTGTCTGGCCCAAATAAGGGTAAGCAAGCCTTGGGTTCACCTAATATGATCAGCTTTGTAAATGCATTCTGATTGGTGAATCTCTGTGGCCAAAAGAGCCATTATACTCTGGCAAATAATATAAATTGAGCCAAGCTGCAAGCAATAGTGCTGCTATGTGCTGCCTCTGCCTCAGTGTGTACTGCTCTGCTCTACAGACGGCTCAGCTTGGACAATGTGGTCTGCTCTGCCTCATGCTTCAGACCAGCTTAGCCCTAATGTTTTGGGCTTGAACAACCTGGAAACTTAAGTGCCTGAAGTTTCCCAGGAGAAGGCATTAAGTGTCTCACACTGTGGTGAGAAGTGCTACCAACATTGTGCTCTTCGCACACCTGCAGGAGATCCTGCCTGTACCTCTACAAACCTCTGTGCCAAGAGGAACCAGGATCAGGTCATCTCCCTCTTTCCCAGCACACTGCTAGAGTCAGAGAAGTTCTGGAAGCCTCTCAACAGATCTCAAGACACCGAGCAGTTCTAACACTGCTACAAAGGAGCCAGGGACTATCTCTGAATTCTACTTCACTGCCGTGAGTTAAACACTTTCCCTAGGGCTCCAGGCTGCCTATTTATAAGTGGGGTAAAGCCATTTTGTGGTTAAACTTTTCCAATGTTATGATCCTCCTAAATCAATGAATTGTCCAGTAAGTATCCTTGTGTAGATGCCTAATCTAAGCTAAATTTAACTAGTTCGTACATAGTTTGTGGGTGGGGCTTTTTGGAAATAAATAACTACGTATTTTATAATTCCTGCTTCATTAATTGCCCACAATCAATTAAAGTTCCCAGAAAGCTTGGGAGTGGACACATCTGCAGGAATCAACTGTCCAAACCTGCTCCTTTCCAAATGCCTGTAAATCATAGAATCATAGAACGGTCAGGGCTGGCAGGGACCTTTGGAGGTCATCTAGCCCAGCCCCCTGTAGTCAGCAGGGACATCTCCACTAGACCAGGTCACCCAGGACCCTGTCAAGCCTCACCTTGAATGTCTCTAGGGAAGAGGCATCAACCACCTCCCTGGGCAACCTGTTCCAGTGCTCCACCATCCTCATAGTAAAGAACTTGTTCCAAACATCCGATCTAAATCTGCTCTTCTCAATCTTGAACCCATTGCCCCTCATCCTGTCACTTCAGATCTTTGTAAATAGGTTCTCTTCACTCTTCCTGTAGACCCCCTTCAGGTATTGGAAAGCTGCTATTAGGTCCTCCTGGAATCTCCTCCTCTCCCCAACTCCCTCAGCCCCAGCTCCCTCAGCCTGTCCTCATAACGGAGGTGCTCCAACCCTCTGATAATTTTTGTGGCCCTCCTCTGTACCTGCTCCATCAGGCCCATGTCCTTCCTATAATGAGGGCTCCAGAACTGGATACAGTACTCCAGGTGATGTCTCACCCGAGCAAAGTGGCAGAATCATCTCTCTGGATCTGCTAGCCACACTTCTTTTGATGCAGCCCAGGATGTGATTTGCAAGTGCACACTGTCTGCTTAAATGAACAGTAGCATCATACTCTGGCTTCACATGCAGCACGAGGATGTGAAGCAGAGTATGATGATATGGCATTTCAAAACAGATGTGTTCAATAGATGTATAATCCTATCAGAAAGTCCATGTCTGGCTAGAAGTGCAGCAGGGCACAGGTATCTGCTCAGATCTGGCAAGGTGGGAGTGCCTTGCCCATACAGTTCCTCCATAAACTTTGATTTCAAGATCTCTGGGGCAAGAAACATGTCTCTGATCTGGGCTTTGGTCAGAGGGGATCCTACCCATTAACTGGAACTGCAAGTTGCTACAGCAGTACAAATAACGCATCATTAATGCCTGTAATTATGATAGGCAGACTGGTGAGTTTGGATTCCTCTCATGGTTCTCTCACCCCATTGAGGTCTGTGGCACATTTCCCATCATCTTCAGCTGATCTGGGATGCAGCCTTTCCTTTCTGGCTGTATGCTGCTTCACAAATGGAAAAAATATTTGAAGTTCTGTTTCAGTGCCTCAGACTCTGTTTCCTTTCCACTTTAAGAACTCTACACTGCAGCCAAAACTTTCCTTTGTCTCATAGCCTCAGAAATAAAAAAAAAAGAAAAAGAAAAACAAAAAGCTTTCTCTAAATAAGAACATGAGCAACAGAAGGGCTAGAAAAAAGGATACATTTAAGACCAAAAAGAAAAAAAAAAAAAAAAAGCCTTTCCCACTCTCTAGTTGTCCCAGTCAAGGCCAAAAGAAAGTAATCAGACTTGCCAGCAAAATTCTAAGCAAAAGAAATAAATGACATCCCTCTGGTGCCCCTGGACATACAAAGTATCCGGCTTTGCTGCTGTTCTGCTCCCCTTCTGCTTCCAAAGCAACAGCTGCCAAATTTGTCCTGCCTTGCAGGCAAAACACATCAGGCTCAGGGAAAAACCAGGTGCTGAGATGAATTCTGGAAGTCTCACAAAATGAAGACAACAGTGTAAAAGAAAAACACAGCTATATGTTAAGAAGCTTCCTTCTAGGATAAAAATAGATGGATGTACATGCAGAAACTGAAAACCCCTCGCTTCTCTTTGCTTTTCCTATTTGATTTCCTTTTATTCCCTTGCACCTTGCTGCCACCCTCTCATATCCCCAGTGAACAGCAGTGTTTCCCATCATATCCAGCTCTCTTTTAAGGCCAGATATTTTGGACTTTAAAAGAAAAATAAAATAAAATTTAAGCTATATATCCCAGCACATAAACCAGTAAACTCCCTTAAGGAAAAAAAAAAAAAAAAAAAAAAAAANAAGAAAAAAAAAAAAAAAAAAAAAAGCATGTTTAATTTTGCAAGTGGAAGCCTTGCGAAAGTCAGGTTTTCATTTCCGCAGACGGCTTTGAGTGGAAAACTGCACCGACATGAATACATATGGTGCACGCATGCACACGCACACATCTCTGCACACACTGCTCCCTCAGCTGCTGAGTACGTGCAGCTTGAAATCGCAGCTCCAGAAGCGAAGTTCTGCCAGGGCAGAATTTGAACCATGAGATAACACAGGAAGATAAATTCTTCCTTGGCATTGTTCCTCTCGGTTCAACCAGTTCTGCGCTCTCCCCTTTGAAACTGGTAGCCCTTAATACTACATTGCTTCTAAAAGCGTAGCTCTGAATGTCGGAGAGATGAACTGCTGCCTTCCTTAACACAGAGAGGAAAGAGAAACAAAGTGCCATTTGTTGAATAGAAAGAAACAGGTGTAGAGGGGTAAGGTGCGTTGGGCAGGTTGCCCCACCTCTATGCACAGCAAACTTCCGCACCATGTGTTTACTAGAAGTCAAACAGCACCACTTTGATAGAGAGGGGAAGGGGGAAGGGAAGGGAAGGGAAGGGA
>VWZI01002232.1:59768-69800 GCA_013396835.1 Psilopogon haemacephalus
AGCAGGATGCAGGCAGGGAGCGAGGCTCAGGCAGGAGCAGGGTGCAGGCAGGGAGCAAGGTTCAGGCAGGGAGCGAGGTTCAGGCAGTAGCAGGGTGCAGGCAGGGAGCGAGGCTCGGGCAGTAGCAGGGAGCGGTGCTCGGGCAGGGAGCAGGGCTCGGGCAGTAGCAGGGTGCAGGCAGGGAGCAGGGAGCGGTGCTCGGGCAGGGAGCAGGGCTCGGGCAGGGCTGCTTGGGATAATTGCTAAAGCAGGCGAGGGGCGAGCGGGGAGGGCGGCGGCGAACAAGGAGCCCTTGTGCACAGGCGGCCCCGGCACACGGCCCCGGCTGCAGCCAGACAAACGGCGACTGTGTGCGGCCGGGGAGGACAAGCAGGCAGCGGGACACAGCCCAGACCTCCGCCGGGCCGCAGCAGGAGCCAAGGGCTTAGCTGGGATCTGGGCGCTGCCGCGGGGTCTGCCTGCTCTCCGCCGGCACAGCCACCCCGGACTGCCGCGGCCGAGCCTCCTCCGGGGGCAGGGCTGTGCTGGGGACACCCTGGGACAGCAGGCGGGTGACAGCCCTGCCACAGGCACCCCTGCACCTGGAAGCTCTGAGCCAAGGGCGAACAGCAGGGAATCAGATTTCGTTTAGAGTGTCAGGGGGCTGGAAGGGACCCCCAAAGCTCATCCAGCCCAACCCCCCTGCCAGGGCAGGATCACCTATAACAGATCACATCTGCCTCTGTTCCACCCTACCTGCCCCATTCTGCTCCTTTTCCCCTCCAAACCCAAAGCATTTGGATCCTGTTGGAGTCTCCTCCCACCCCAGGTGTGGCCACTTTGCCCTCCCTGCTCACTCCCCTTTATAACCAACCCCATGAAAGGCAAGCCCCAAGCTTGCCTAACTGGGCAGAGGGATCCTCCTCCCATCATCACTGGTGAGTCCTCATGGTGCATGCTGGGTGAAGGGGCTCAAAGGTTGGGGGTGCCTGGTGGCCTCCTGGTTAGCTAGGAATAGACCTGATGACCACTCTGACTTAGACTTGTCAGGGGGCTGGAAGGGACCTCCAAAGCTCATCCAGCCCAACCCCCCCTGCCAGGGCAGGATCACCTATAACAGATCACATTTGCATCTTTTCCACCCTACCTGCCTCATTTTGCTCCTTTCCCCCCCAAACCCAGAGCATCTGGATCCTGTTGGAGTCTCCTCCCACCCCAGGTGTGGCCACTTTGCTACTCGCTGGGATAAATTCATCCCTTCCCCATCGTGAGTCCAGAGCTGCACAGGCTTTCCCTCTCTGCTGATGCTGCAAAGGTAGCCTCACTTCCATCTCAATCACAGCATGTCAGGGGCAGGAAGGCACCTCCAAAGCTCATCCAGCCCAACCCCCCTGCCAGGGTAGGATCACCCAGACCAGATCACACTGGAATGCCACATCTGCCTCTTCTCCACCCTACCTGCCCCATTTTGCTCCTTTCTCCCCACCCAAACCCAGAGCACCTGAGCTCTGTTGGAGTCTCCTCCCACCTCAGGTGTGGCCACTTTGCCCTCCCTGCTCACTCCCCTTTATAACTGGCCCCATGAAAGGCAAGCCCCAAGCTTGCCTAACTGGGCAGAGGGATCCTCCTCCCATCATCACTGGTGAGTCCTCATGGTGCATGCTGGGTGAAGGGACTCAAAGGCTGGGGGTGCCTGGTGGCCTCCTGGTTAGCTAGGAATAGACCTGATGATCACCCTGACATAGACTTGCCAGGGTTGGAAGGGACCTTGAGGATCATCCAGTTCCAAGCCCCCTACCATGGGCAGGGACACCCTACCCTAGATCAGGCTCTGGGCAGAGCCTCATCCAGCCTGGCCTTAAACACCTCCAGGGATGTGGCAGAGCTGGCTGCTGGGGTTGCTGTTTGAAGCAGCTGAAGTGTGTGGGTTGGGGGTGCCCAGGATCTGACCATTGATGCTTTTACCCTATACAACCACAGTTGTGGGGTGGGAGGTGGGGTTGGATGTTGTTGTTTTCAGGCCTGCAGCCCTGGTTAGCTAGGAATAGACCTGATGATCACTCTGACATAGACTTGCCACGGCTGGAAGGGACCTTGAGGGTTATCTAGTTCCAAGCCTCTTGCCATGGGCAGAGACACCTCACACTAGATCAGGTTTCCTGGAGCCTGATCTGGCCTGGCCTTAAAGATCTCCATCACATCCTGTGTGAAATGTCTTTGCTACTCACTGGAATAAATTCATCCCTTCCCTGTTGTGAGTCTGAGCTGCACAGGCTTTCCCCTCTCTGCTCACATTCAAAGGTAGCCTCAATTCCATCTCAATCACAGCATGTCAGGGGCTGGAAGGGACCTCCAAAGCTCATTGTGCTGGTTTGAACTAATTGGAGGATTTGAGTGAGAAATGAGACTATTGGCTGAGAGAGGCAAACACAGGATGGCACTGCACCCAGAGCTTCACTGAGAAAGAAAAAAAAAACAAAACATTTTTAAGTATTGTACCCAAAACCTTAGATATCAGATGGCTTCTGGCTGCTCTGGCTGCAGCTGCTTCTCTTTGCATGCTCTCCTTTGTCTCTGCCTTGGTAGCTAACTCTCAGTAATTCTACTAACTGCTTTCCTGCTGCTAACCCCCCCTGGCTGATCTACCTCAGCTTATCTGCAGCATCAACAGGTGGTGAGAGAAGATTGGGGAATGGGGGGAAAGGTGGTAGGGGGTGGTTGGTTACCCCTCTTGGGGATTTTGGGTCTCTGGGAGGGCTGTGGTGTTTCTGTATTACCTTTTTGTTGTATATATCTGTAAATATCTGCTTGGATATTGAGCATTGCTGTAAATATAAAGCTTCATTTATTAACTTCCAGTGTGCTGAGTCCTAGCCTGGGTTTACATCAAAAGGGGGGAGGGGGGGGCAGGTAAATGCTCAAAACCACCACACTCATCCAGTCCAACGCCTCTGCCAGGGCAGGATCACTCTGAGCAGGTCACACAGGAACACATCCAGGCAGGGCTTGAGTGTCTCCAGAGAGGGAGACTCCACAACCCACCCTGGGCAGTCTGTTCCAGGGTTCTGTCACCCTCACAGGGAAAAAAATTCCTGCTCATGCTTGCATGAAACTTCCTGTGCCTCACCTTCCACCCTTCCCAGGATCACAGCCCCATGGCCTCATAAACTCCTTGGCAGGTGTAGTCTCTGCATGAGGTCCCCATGCTGCTGTGGCATTGCCCTGCCCAGCTCCTTGCACGGAAAGCAAAAGCAGTGCCTGTAGGGAGCCTGCCAGGGGGTGGGTGCCAGCAGCTGCCCCTGTCTTGGCCCCACTTCTTCCTTCTCAGGAAGGAAAAGTGACATTTGAAAAGGAAAATCTGTGGCCATCGATGTGAGCTGCCTGGCCAGGTGTCCCCAGCTGGGGCTCTGCCTGCTCCTTTTCCAGCTCTCTGCCTGTGAGCCAGGCTTTGGCCCTGGAGGACAGCCCAGGCTGTCTGCTGCTGCCTGCTTCTGAGCAGGGAACTGCAAGTTGTGGCCTGTGGGACAAAAATCCCCCAACATTGAGCTGCTGTGAGCTGAGGTTTGCATCGGGTGACCAGCTTGGGGCTGCTGAGCCTGCAGAAGAGCAGCCCCAGAGGGGAGCTGAGCAATGCTCAGCAAGAGCTAGAGGATGGGGCCAGACTCTGCATAGGGGTGCCCAGGGACAGGGCAAGAGGCAGTGGGCACAGACCAGGAGGTTCCTTCTGAACAGGAGGAGAAAGGCACTGACAGCAAAGCACAGTGCCTGGTGTGCTCATCACCATGGATGGAATCCATTAAGGCCTAAGGAGGTTCAACAAGGACAAATGTAGAGTCCTGCGTGTGAGGAGGAAGAATGTCCTGCCCTGGTGCAGGTGAGAGGATGGCACACTGGGAAGCAGCTCTGCAGACAGACTGGGAATTACTGGAGAGAGACCAGCAGAGGCTGCAAAGCTGCTGGGGAGCCTGGAGCAGCTCTGTGAGGAGCAAAGGCTGAGAGCCCTGGGGCTGAGACACTGCACAAGAGCAGCCCCAGAGGGAAGCTGACCAATGCTCAGCAAGAGCTAAAGGGTGGAGGAAAGGAGGACGGGGCCAGACTCTGCTCAGCTGTGTCTAGAAAAAGGGACCAGGGGCAATGGGCACAAACTGGAACCCAGGAGGCTCTGTCTGAAGAGGAGGAGAAAGCTGTTTGGTGTGAGGGTGCTGAAGGCCTGGAGCAGGCTGCCCAGAGAGGTTGTGGAGTCTTCTGCTTTGCAGAGCTGCAACACCCCCCTGGACAATGGGCACAAAGTGGAACCCAGGAGGTTGCATCTGAACAGGATAAGAAAGTTGTTTGGTATGAGGATGCTGAAGGTCTGAAGCCCAGAGAGGTTGTGGAGTCTTCTGCTCTGCAGAGCTGCAACCCCCCCTGGGCCTTGTGCTCCTGGGCAAGCTGCTGTGGGTGCCCTGCTGGAGATGGGGGTAGGACTGGATGATCTCCAGAGGTCACTTCCAGCCCCCACCTTCCCCATCTTCCTTAAGGTTATTATTTTCTCCTGTAGCAATTTATTCTCCTTACACCCTTAAGATTTAAACTATGAGAAGTACAATTGAATTTCTCCTGAACTTTCTAAAAATCCAGCTTGTAGAGAGTTTACTCTTCCCCACCTGGAGCACTGTGTGCAGCTCTGGAGCCCCCAGCACAAGCAGGACTGCTCCCAGCCTCATCACCTTCCTGAGCCTATCTGCTGGCTGTGGGAGACAACAACCTCCAACCTCCCTCTCTGATGGGAGTTCCTCTTCCCGGGTCCTGTTGCAGACAGAACCACATCTCCCAGGTGCCTCTTTGCTCTGCTCTCCTCTAACCCCACCTGGAGCACTGTGTGCAGCTCTGCAGCCCCCAGCACAAGCAGGACTGGTCCCAGACTCATCACCTTCCTGAGCCTATCTGCTGGCTGTGAGTGACAACCTCCCTCTCTGATGGGAGTTCCTCTCCCCAGGCCCTAATACAGACAGGACCACATCCCCCAGGTGCCCTCTTGGCTCTGCTCTCCTCACACCCCACCTGCAGCACTGTCTGCAGCTCTGCAGCCCCCAGCACAAGCAGCACATGCAAGGGTTGGAGCCAGTGCCGAGGAGGCCACCAAGATGCAGCTGAGAGGGCTGCAGCAGCTCTGCTCTGAGCACAGGCTGAGAGAGTTGGGGCTCTGCAGCCTGCAGAAGGCTGCCAGGAGACTTTGGAGTGGCCTTGCAGGATCTGCAGGAGGGCTGGAGAGGGACTATTGACAAGGGCTGGGAATGAGAGGAGGAGGAGGAGGAGGAGGAATGGGTTTGAAGTGTCAGAGGGGAAACTGAAAGTGGATGTTGGGAGGAAGTTGTTTGCAGTGAGGGTGGTGAGACACTGGCACAGGTTGAGGGTGATGAGACATTGGCACGGGTTGAGGGTGGTGAGAGACTGGCACAGGTTGCCCAGGGAGGTTGTGGAGCACAGAAGCACCCAATGTGCTCCACAACCTCCCTGGAGGTGTTCAGGACCAGGCCTTGAGCCACCTGCTCCAGTGGGAGGTGTCCCTGCCTATGGCACAGGGGGGTTGGAACTGGCTGAGCTTTGATCTCCCTCCCAACCTAAACCATTCTGTGATTCTATGACTCTAATTGGTGGTGGAGGAGTGGGTGAGGACCTCCCAAACCATCAGAGAGCCTCAGCTCGGTGCTTGCTGGCAGGTGCAGCTGCAGCTCGGTGCAGGGCAGCCTCTGGCTCCTGCTCCAGAGCCCAGCCCAGGAGCAGCTCAGGCTCAGCCCCGCAGCTCTCAGCTGCTGGGAGGGGACGGGAAGGAGTAGCTCCAGGCCAGGAAATCCTTGCTTTCTCCTCCAGCCGGGCCGCAGTGGGCAGCCACAATGCACATTTCCCCCCACCCCCGCCCCGCCCCGTGCTGCCGCCAAGCCCTGCCCTGACCCGGAGCCGCAGGGGATGGAGCAGGGGACAGAGGTGAGTGCGGCAGGCGATAAGGAAATCAACTCCTCCGCTGGTTCCTGCAGCCCGAGGGAGCCTGGGGAGAGGCAGGCAGCAGGCCAGGTGCCAGCTAACTCATGCGATGCCAGCTCTGGCCCTGCCAGCTTGGCCACCTGCTGATTTATGCTGGAGGAATGCAGCCAGTCCCCTGCCAGGGCAGAGCAGGGCTAAGCTAGGAAGGCTCTGGGTGCTGCAGCCGCAGTGTGAGCATCCCCTGGGGTGTGTGAGGGAGCTGCAGCATGGGGTCAGAGGAGCCCAACTGCACCAGGTGTTGTAGATGTGCCTCTGCAGCAATGCTCCCTCCCCACCCCTCACCCTGTATTAGAATCCTAGAATCAGTCAGGGTTGGAAGGGACTACAAGGATCAGCCAGCCCCAACCCCCCTGCCATGCCCAGGGACACTCTACCTTAGAGCAGCCTCACCACAGCCTCTGCCAGCCTGGCCAAAAACACCTCCAGGGATCTGGCCCCAAACACCTCCCTGCAGGGGCAACCCATTCCAGCCTCTCACCACTCTCATGCTCAGCAACTTCCTCCTCACCTCCAGCCTCAATCTCCTCACCTCCTCCTTTGCTCCATTCCCCCCAGTCCTGGCACTCCCTCACAGCCTCAAAAGTCCCTCCTCAGCTTTTTTGTAGCCCCCTTCAGATCCTGGAAGGCCACCAGAAGGTCCCCTGGGAGCCTCCTCTTCTCCAGCCTGCACAGCCCCAACTCTCAGTCTGAGCTGGTGCTTGGCTGTCCCCTGCACTGGGTGCCAGGACTGCAGCCAGAGGGGTCCAGCACCTCTGCTGTGCTCAAGCAGCCATCACATTCACAGCACCCCCACTCTACACTCTCTGATATGTTCCAGCACCTCAACATCTCTCTTGAGTTCAGGGGCCTAGATCTTGGTACATCCCTGCCTGGTGTGCAGCCTCGCAGCTCCCTGCCAGCAGAGCTCCTCCTGACCAGGGCTCGGCGTGGCAGATTTCGGGGCAAAAAAGCCAAAAGGAGCAGGTCCTGAGGCGCTGAGAGGAGCTGAGAGGAGCAGGAATCGTTGCTGCAGCCACAGCGACATCAGCTGTGCACCTGGGGACATGCTGAGCAGCGGCAGGCAGGGCCGGGGTGGCAGCAGGACACCGGGGGGAGGCTGCTGCCTTTATTTGTGCCTGCTTAGCAAAGCTCCAGAGTTTTCCTCCGGGCACACAGCTCAAGATGGGAAATTCTGTCAGCAGCGAGGCCCGGTGAAAGGGACAGGAGCTGCTGGTGGCTCTGCTCTGGGTGACAGCAGGAGCAGAGCCCCTTCGGGGGTGTCCCTGCCGGTGGTTTGCAGCTTTCAGAGGAGCTGGGTGCTTGCGGTGGGCACGGTGCATGCTCTGCTGCACAGCTGCTCTCAGCCCTCGGTGGGGAAAGGGAGACACAGAGCTCCACAGGGACACTGCCAGAGAATCAGAACCACAGCACCACAGAATCACAACATCACAGAGTCACAGAATCACAGCATAACAGCATCACAGCACCACAGAATCACAGCATCACAACATCACAGAAGAACAGAATCACAGCATAACAGAATCACAGAATCACAGCATCACAGAATCACAGTCACAGAATCACAGCATCACAACATCACAGAAGAACAGAATCACAGCATCACAGAATCACTGAATAACAGAATCACAGAATCACAGCATCACAGCATCACAGAATCACAGTCACAGAATCACAGCATCACAACATCACAGAAGAACAGAATCACAGCATAACAGAATCACAGAATCACAGCATCACAGAATCACAGTCACAGAATCACAGCACCACAGAATCACAGCATAACAGCATCACAGCACCACAGAATCACAGTATCACAGAGTCACAGAATCACAGCACCACAGAATCACAGCACCACAGAATCACAGTATCACAGAATCACAGTATCACAGAGTCACAGAATCACAGCACCACAGAATCACAGCACCACAGAATCACAGTATCACAGAATCACAGCATCACAGCATCACATCACAGAGTCACAGAATCACAGCATCACAGAGTCACAGAATCACAGCATCACAGAGTCACAGAATCACAGCATCACAGAATCACTGAATCAAGGCAACAGGGCCTGACCTCTGCTGGTCAGAAAGCCTCACAGGAGAGCAGGTCCCGGGTTGGGGGGACAGGGGTGTGGAGTGTGTTTGCTCACACAGGGTCTCTCCTGCCTGGCCACAGGTGAAAGGTGCTGAAGATTGGCAGCTTTTCTCCTGCAGCAATTCTGGTCCGGGGCACACAAGTGCCAGCCTCCCTCTCCTTGCCTTTGAGCTCACTTGTTAAGGGTTAAGCCCTCCTGGGGGGCTTAGTTGAACTGGATCCTGACTCCTCCCTGGGGGTGCTCTGACCTGCCCCCAGGTGTTGTGTTTATCCCCTCCCACTTCCTGCTGGGACCCCCTCTAAAGGGGAGATGAACCTCCTCTTGCTCTCTCATCAGCCAGCATTGTGCTTTTCCTGCTGCTGCCATTTCCCACCTGCTCTCCAGCACACATGTGGGGAGAGCAACCACCTCTGGGACTCTTTAACTCTCTGCATTTCACCATCATCTTGCATCCACCTGCATCCACCACCAGTTCCAACTTAACCATCTTGGTTCAGCTCCATCCACTCACATCTACCAGTTGTATACCTGTATTTTGCATTTTGTTTCCCTTCCCCACACCCTCTGTAATTCCCCTTACCTAAAATACCTTCCATTTGTTGTTAAAGTTCATTTTTTTACTTTAACAGTGTGGCCAGCAGGTGGAGGGAGGTGATTCTTCCCCTCTACTCCACCCTGCTGAGAGCCCACCTGGAGTCGTGCGTCCTGTGCTGGAGCCCCTGGGACAAGAGGGATGTGGAGATGCTGGAGGTGTGCAGAGAAGGGCCCCGAGGATGCTCAGAGGGCTGCAGCAGCTCTGCTGTGAGCACAGCCTGAAAGAGTTGGGGCTGTGCAGGCTGCAGAAGAGGAGGCTCCCAGGGGATCTTCTGGTGGCCTTCCAGGATCTGAAGGGGGCTACAAAAAAAGCTGGGGAGGGACTTTTGAGGGTGTGAGGGAGTGCCAGGACGGGGGGGAATGGAGCAAAGCTGGAGGTGAGGAGATTGAGGCTGGAGGTGAGGAGGAAGTTGCTGAGCATGAGAGTGGTGAGAGGCTGGAATGGGTTGCCCCTGCAGGGAGGTGTTTGGGGCCAGATCCCTGGAGGTGTTTTTGGCCAGGCTGGCAGAGGCTGTGGTGAGGCTGCTCTAAGGTAGAGTGTCCCTGGGCATGGCAGGGGGGTTGGGACTGCCTGATCCTTGTGGTCCCTTCCAACCCTGACTGATTCTAGGATTCTATGATTCTATTTCCAAATGGAATTAAATCAATTTATTGATGCTTTGAGCTCAGGTTAAACCAATTCGCTCACTCACTCCATGCAGCCTCAAGCAATTCACCCTCCAACGATGCCCTGGGGGCAGGCACAGGGCAACTGCCCCCCAGACCACCCTGCAAACACAGATCCTTCTGGTGCCCAAGCCCTCACCAGGTCACCTGAGTGCTGCAGGTTCATGCCAAGGTTAGTCCAGGTCAGGTTGGGATTGGCAACCTGAGCAACCTGCTCTAGTTGCAGATCTCCCTGCCTGCTGAGGGGCGCTTGGGCTGGAGGAGCCCTGAAGGTCCCTTCCCACCCAAACCGTTTCATGATTTGGTGCCACTCTGGCTGCCTGGCAGCCCAGGGATGAGTTGGAGGGACAAGGGTCCTGGCAGAGGATTGGCACTAGGGTGCCAGGGCTGGAGAGGTGAGGCAGAGCCAGGAAGGGTGTAAGGGACCCCTGGGCTGCAGAGACCATGGTGCCCATGGGGGCAAGCAGAGCCCGGCAGGTGGGTCTGGGGACTGCCAGGGGACACACTGGGTGCAGGTGCCCAGTGTCACCCACTCAGTGCTCAGGACCTATGCCCAGTGCTTGTTGCCCTCTGCCCAGTGCCTAGTGCTTGGTGTTTGCTGCTTTCCCACCATCCACACCCCACTGCACAGAATCCTAGAACCAGTCAGGGCTGGAAGGGACCACAAGGAT
>VWZI01002233.1:3315-14172 GCA_013396835.1 Psilopogon haemacephalus
GGGGGGGTCCCAGAAGGGTCCCCTAGAGCAGCCCCCTACGCTGACCACCTCCCCCCTTTTCTCTCCCACCCCGCAGCGGCCATCCCCCTCTTGCTCGCCCTGGCTCTGCTGCTGGCCACCACCTCCCAAGCCCCCGGGGGGGACAGCCCGAAGGAGCAAGGGCAGGCGGACCCCCCACGCTGCCCCAGCCCCTGCGCCTGCAGCTTGGACGAGTACAGCGAGGAGGAGCTCAACGTCTTCTGCAGCTCCCGCAACCTGACGCGCCTGCCCCCCGACCTGCCCCACAACGCCAAAGCTCTGTGGCTGGACGGCAACAACATCACCCAGCTGCCGGCCGCCGCCTTCAGGAACCTCTCCGGGCTGGACTTTCTGGACCTGCAGAGCTGCCAGCTGGTCGGCGTGGAGCAGCACGCCTTCCACGGGCTCCGCAGCCTCTACCACCTCCACCTGGAGCGCAACCGCCTCAGGCACCTGGCCCCGCACACCTTCCTGCACACCCAGAACCTCCTCTCCCTCAGCCTCAACAACAACCACTTCAGCAAGGTGGAGGAAGGGCTCTTCGCCGGGCTCTCCAACCTCTGGTACCTCAACCTGGGCTGGAACTCCCTGGTGGTCCTGCCCGACAAGGTCTTCCACGACCTGCCCAACCTGAGGGAGCTGATCCTGGCCGGCAATAAGCTCCCCTACCTCCAGCACCAGCTCTTCTGCAGCCTCACCGAGCTGAAGGAGCTGGACCTGAGCGGCAACGCGCTCAAGGGCATCAAGATCAACGTCTTCGTCAAGCTGCAGAAGCTGCAGAAGCTCTACCTGAACCACAACCAGATCAACGCCATCGCCCCCCGTGCCTTCATGGGCATGAAGTCCCTGCGCTGGCTGGACCTCTCCCACAACAGGTTGGTCTCCCTCTTCGAGGACACCTTCCTGGGCCTCCTCAGCCTGCACGTCCTCCGCCTCTCCACCAACTCCATCGCCAGCCTCAGGCCCAGGACCTTCAAGGACCTGCAGTTCCTGGAGGAGCTGCAGCTGGGGCACAACAGGATCCAGAGCCTGGCCGAGAGGACCTTCGAAGGGCTGGGCCAGCTGGAGGTGCTCAGCCTCAACAACAACCAGCTGCAGGAGATCAGGGCCGGGGCTTTCCTGGGGCTCTACAACGTGGCCGTGATGCACCTGTCGGCCAACTGCCTCAAGGGCCTCCCCGACTACGCCTTCAAGGGGGCAGCCAAGCTGCACAGCCTGCACCTGGAGCACAGCTGCCTGGGCAGGGTGAGGGCCAAGACCTTCTCGGGCTTGGGCAGCCTGCGGCGCCTCTTCCTGCAGCACAACTCGGTGGGCGCCGTCGAGGACCACAGCTTTGGCGACCTGCGCGAGCTGCTGGAGCTCGACCTCAAGCACAACAGGCTGAGCCACCTCTCCCCCCAGCTCTTCGCGGGGCTCGGCAACCTGGAGTACCTCTTCCTCTCCTCCAACCAGCTCCTGGAGATCTCCTGGGATGCCTTCAGGCCCCTGCAGAGGCTCTTCTGGCTGGACCTCTCCCACAACCAGCTGCAGGCGCTGGAGCCCGACGTCATCTCCCCCCTGGGCAACCTGCGCTACCTCAGCCTGAGGAACAACTCGCTGGAGACCTTCTCGGTGGCCTTCCTCTGCCCTTCCTCCTTCGCCCTGGAGCAGCTGTGGCTGGCGGGCAACAACTGGCGCTGCAACTGCTCCCTCAAGGGCTTGAGGGACTTCTCCCTGCGGCACCCCCTGGTGGTCCCACGCTTCGTGCAGTCCGTGGCCGAGGGGGACGATGCCCACGTCCCCATCTACACCTACAACAACCTCACCTGCCTCCACCCCCCGGCCATGGCGGGCCTGGACCTCCGTGACACCAGCGAGGACAGCTTTGCTCACTGCTGAGCAGCTCTTGGCACACCCTCTCCCCCCCCCCGGCCTTGGGGACAGATTTCTTCCCTGCTGTGGACCTCTCCACCTGCCACTTCCCTGCCCCTGGTTTTCCCCAGGTTGGCAGCAGCAGCTCTATGGCCACCCCAGTTTGCCACCACCTCCAGCTGCCCCTCTGGGTGGTGCTGCAGCAGGGAGAGGTGTGCCTGGACGATGCTGGTGGGCACCAGCTCCCCATGCTGCAAACTGAAACGGTTTAGCCCTTGAGGACATTGAAAAGAGCTGACCCAGGGAGCTGCACGGCAGCTCCAGGATCCCAGCAGCAGCTCTTGGGCATCCAGGACTACAGAGCGGTAGGGGATGGAAGGGAGCTCTGAAGATCAAGAAGACCAACACCACCACCCCTGCCAAGGTAGATTCACCTCAAGCAGGTCAGACCAACACCACCACCCCTGCCAAGGTAGATTCACCTCAAGCAGGTCATGCAGGAGCACATCCAGGTGGCTTTGGAAGCTCTCCAGAAGCTCTCCTCCACCACCTCTCTGGGCAGCCTGCTCCAGGGCTCTGCCAGCCTCACAGGACAGAAGTTCCTCCTCACGTTCAGCTGGAACTTCCTGTGCTCAGGTTTGTGCCCATTGCCTCTTGGCCCTGGTGACCACTAAGAAGAGTCTGGCCCCATCCTCCTGCCACCCACCCAACCCTTAGGTCTTTGTAAGCATTCCCCAGAACCCCCCTTCAGCCTCTTCTTCTCCAGGCTGCCCAGCCCCAGCTCCCACAGCCTCTCCTCAGGTGAGAACTGTTGCAGTGCCCTCAGTGGCTCTGTGCTGGACTCTCCCCAAGTAGTTCTTTGTCCTTCTTGAGCTGGGGAGCCCAGAACTGGGCACAGTTCTCCAGGTGAAGCCTGAGGATGAGCAAAAGCTGCACCCCCCCAGCCTGGTGGGGTGGGACATCCCTGCTGGGGGGACCCAGGACTGCCAAAGCATCTTCCTGCCACCGAGCAACCAAGAAGCCCTCAAAGCCCCTCGAAGGTAGGGAAGGCAGCAGCTGAGTTGCCTTGCTGGTGCCTTGCAGCAGCAGGTGTCAGCAGGGTGCAGAAAGCTGCTCCCACGTCACTGATAAATGGGAGCAGACAAATAAACCTTTGGAGCTCTTGCAACCCCCTCCTGGCAGTTATCTTTGTTCCAAAGCACAGGCTGGGGACACACACACCCCCCCACACACACCGGGCAGAGCCCCTCAGGGCTGGCAGCAGGCACAGGCTGAGGAGCTCAGGCCCCTTGGGGTGCTGCTGGAGGAGCCTGCAGCAAGTTGCCTGCAAGCCCTGGTAGGTGGTTTGTGCCTAGGGAGGGGAGGGAAAGGTTCCTCAGCTGCTCCAGAGCTTGCTCGGGCTCCAGCACCTCTGTCCAGCTCCCAGAGGAGTGGCCAAAGGTCAGGAAAGTTGCACAGAGCTGGGGGAAAAAAAAAAAAAAAACCCCTCTTGGTGAACTCATTCTGTGGGTACACAGGAGCAGGGACAGATGCTCCTCCTGCTCTCCTCCAGTTTGGTTACTGGGAGTCTGAGTTTCCTCCCTGGCCCTGCACCCTCCCCTCTCCAAAACAGCTCTGTGAAGGCGAGGCCTGAGCATGGAGAGGGCAGGAGGGGCTCAGAGTCCAGAAGAGAGGGAGATCAGATGCAAGGAGACACCACCTTCCTTTGCTTCCCCAGCTTCACTCCAGCCTGCAGGAGCAGCAGCTTCTGGAAAAGAGGCTGCCCAGGAGTGGGACACTTGGAGCAACCAGGCAGGAACCACCTGGGGACGTGGAGAAGGCCAAGACAGGGCAGGGGTGTGGAGAGCAGCAGTGGCAGAGCAGCTGGCAAAGGCTGGGGCCAGCTTTCAGTGAAGGCAAGGGACTGGCTGGAGCTGGAAGCTGCTATAGAAGGAGCTGGACCCAGCAAGGAGCAGCAGAAAACCCCCAGTGAAGGGCCAAGGCTCAGAGGTACTCAGAGGTCCAAAGCTGTGGAACAACAGAAGCCACGGGGCTGGGTTTGAAGTATTTACTGCCTGAAACCTCCAAACACTCCTGAGTGGTGATCCCCAGCAGCCCTGGAGAGGCTCTGCCTCCAGCACAGCAGGAGGCAGCCTTCGGAGGGGTGGTGGCTCCAGAGGGAAGCACCTGCCCCTGGGCCAGGATCAGCTGAGCTGTCACAGCAGGCTGCCCTGCTTTGGGTCCCCCTCAGTGCACCATCAGCTGCTGAACCAAGCACAGGACACGGCAGGAAGGAGCCACCAGCCAGATGACCTCCAGGAGCACGGCGCTGACACAACCCAGAGGTCCTCCAGCAGCCACACAAGAGCTGGCTGGGCCAGGAAGGTGCAGGGAGAGCTGCCCTGGGCTGAGCAGCACCCTGCTGAGAAGGCAAGAGGCTGAGCAGGCTGCAGCCCCCACACAAGGGCTCTGCAGACGCAGGGGGGTGGAGCAGCACTTTCCTTTTTTGGGCCGGGGGGAGCAGCACCGGTGCTGAGCTTCCCCTCACCCTCCATCAACCCCCAGTGAAACAGCTTCTGGAGCTCCCTTCCCTGCTGGCATGGGCTCAGGTGGGCTGGGCCAGCTCCACAGCCTCCTCAGCAGCTCTGCTCTGATGCTCTATCCAAGACCTGCTGAGCTATATGAGCCAAGGCAGAGAAGGCAGAGCTCTTGGGAAACTCCTGGATGAAGTCTGTGCCTTCTTCCAAGCTCTGGCAGAGTTGGGGGTCCAGGGGAACACAACCTGTGGAACAAGGAGGAAGTGTGAGAGAGACTGGTCAGTGTAAGCAGATACCTCCAGAAGAAGTGAGAGGCAGTGGAGCAGCTCCCTGTCCACATTGGGCTCCCCAGGAGCACTTTCTCCCCCTCTACTGTGCTCTGCCGAGAGCCCACCTGGAGTAGTGCATCCAGTGCTGGAGCCCCTGGGACAAGAGGGATGTGGAGATGCTGGAGGTGTGCAGAGAAGGGCCCCGAGGATGCTGAGAGGGCTGCAGCAGCTCTGCTGTGAGCACAGCCTGAAAGAGTTGGGGCTGTGCAGGCTGCAGAAGAGGAGGCTCCCAGGGGACCTTCTGGTGGCCTTCCAGGGTCTGAAGGGGGCTACAGAAAAGCTGGGGAGGGACTTTTGAGGGTGTCAGGTAGTGAGAGGACATGGGGGAATGGAGCAAAGCTGGAGGTGGGGAGATTGAGGCTGGAGGTGAGGAGGAAGTTGTTGAGCATGAGAGTGGTGAGAGGCTGGAATGGGTTGCCCCTGCAGGGAGGTGTTTGGGGCCAGATCCCTGGAGGTGTTTTTGGCCAGGCTGGCAGAGGCTGTGGGCAGCCTGCTCTAGGGTAGGGTGTCCCTGGGCATGGCAGGGGGGTTGGGACTGGCTGATCTTTGTGCTCCCTTCCAACCCTGACTGATTCCAGGATTCTCTTCTATGATTCTACACTTAGTACCTGCAATTGCTTCCCCTGGGCCTGAGACCTCACCACACCACAGGGGCTTCTTGACAGACCCTTTCCCCCTGATCCCAGCCCTGTCTGCAGGGCAGGGTTCAGCCTTCACCCTACCCCGCCCACAACTCAGGGAGGCTTTTCAGGAGAGCTCTCACAGCTTCAGCCCTGCTTGCCCTGGCACCACCACAGCAGCAGGCTGCTGCTCATCACCACCTCTGCCCCGGCAGAGCACTTTGGATGGCAGAGAAGCAAAGCAAGACCCAGACCTCACCTCTGAGCAAGTGCCAGGGACTCATAGAGAGGGGAGCCCATCCCACCTGCCCCTGCATCCCTGCCCTCAAGCATCACCTCCAGGCAGAGGGGACTCTGCCCAGCAGCCCACTCACCCAGGAAGGGGACCCCAGCGTGCTTGGCCAGCTCCTCACCTCCCCCCTTGGAAAAGATGTTTGTGCACTCCTGAAGGAGGAAGGGCAAAAGCTGTTGAGTCCCAAACCCACCCAGCCCTGCTGCACAGGGCAGCTCCCACCCAGGCTCCAGCCCCAGGGCACTGCCCCTGCCCTCCTCCAGCTTTGCAGGGCAGCAGAGCCAGCAGCAACTCCCAAAGCTCACACCCAGCAGCCTCTGTCCTGCCCAACTGCTCCCAGCTCTGCTGCTGTGCCCCAGCTCACACCCAGCAGCCTCTGTCCTGCCCCTCAGCTCCCAGCACTGCTGCTGTGCCCCAGCTCACACCCAGCAGCCTCTGCCCTGCCCCTCAGCTCCCAGCACTGCTGCTGTGCCCCAGCTCATACCCAGCAGCCTCTGTCCTGCCCCTCAGCTCCCAGCACTGCTGCTGTGCCCCAGCTCACACCCAGCAGCCTCTGTCCTGCCCAACAGCTCCCAGCACTGCTGCTGTGCCCCAGCTCACACCCAGCAGCCTCTGTCCTGCCCCTCAGCTCCCAGCACTGCTGCTGTGCCCCAGCTCACACCCAGCAGCCTCTGTCCTGCCCAACTGCTCCCAGCACTGCTGCTGTGCCCCAGCTCACACCCAGCAGCCTCTGTCCTGCCCCTCAGCTCCCAGCACTGCTGCTTTGCTCCCCAAGGCAGCACATCCTGCACCAGCTGGTGCTGAAGAGGAGCCTGCCAGCTCACCGAGCAGTGGGGGCAGACAAAGCCACTCATGTTCTCCACGATGCCCAGCACCTGCAGGCCTGTCTTCTTGCAGAAGGTCAGCTCCCTCCTCACGTCTCCCACAGACACAGCCTGCAGCAGACACCAGCAGAGGGTGGGGGTTTCCAGCTGCCCAAACCAACTGCAGGGCTGCAGCAGGCGTGCAGAGGACAGGCAGATGCCTAAAAGTAGGAGCCACAGACAGGTGTGGGCACACACCCACCAGGGCTCCCCATTCCCACCCCCTCCCCCTGCCCCAAAGGCAGAAGCTTGCCCAGAAGCTCCAGCAGAGCTGCCCTACCTGGGGTGTTGTGACCAGGACTGCTCCAAGTGGCTTGTAGGGCCTCAAGGCCTCCACAGTGGAGATGTGCTCATCTGATGTGCCTGGTGGTGTGTCCACGATGAGGAAGTCCAGGTCCCCCCAGGCCACGTCAGAGACAAACTGTTTGATCAGAGCTACAGAAACAGAGGGCAGGATTAAAATAAACAACCAACCAAACCCCACAAGCTGTGTGGTGCAGCAGGCAGGCTGGAGGGCAGGGATGGCATCCAGAGGGAGCTGGGCAGGCTGCAGAGGTGGGCACAAGGCAAGCTCAGGAGGTTCAACAAGGCCAAGGGCAAGGTCCTGCAGCTGGGTGGAGGCAATGGCAAGCAGCAATGCAGGCTGGGCAGGGAGTGGCTGGAGAGCAGCCCTGAGGAGAGGGACTTGGGGGTGCTGGGGGAGGAGAAGCTGAAGCTGAGGCAGCAGTGTGCACTTGCAGGGCAGAAAGGCAAGCAGAGGCTGGGCTGCAGCAGGAGCAGTGTGGGCAGCAGGGCCAGGGAGGTGATTGTGCCCCTCTGCTGTGCTCTGCTGAGAGCCCACCTGGAGTAGTGCATCCAGTGCTGGAGCCCCTGGGACAAGAGGGATGTGGAGATGCTGGAGGTGTGCAGAGAAGGGCCCCAAGGATGCTCAGAGGGCTGCAGCAGCTCTGCTGTGAGCACAGCCTGAAAGAGTTGAGTTTGTGCTGTGCAGGCTGGAGGAGGCTCCCAGGGGACCTTCTGGTGGCCTTCCAGGATCTGAAGGGGGCTACAAAAAAATCTAATCTGGGGAGGGACTTTGCAGGGCGTCAGGGAGTGACAGGACATGGGGGAATGGAGCAAAGGTGGAGGTGAGGAGATTGAGGCTGGAGGTGAGGAGGAAGTTGTTGAGCATGAGAGTGGTGAGAGGCTGGAATGGGTTGCCCCTGCAGGGAGGTGTTTGGGGCCAGATCCCTGGAGGTGTTTTTGGCCAGGCTGGCAGAGGCTGTGGGCAGCCTGCTCTAGGGTAGGATGTCCCTGGGCATGGCAGGGGGGTTGGAGCTGGCTGATCCTTGTGGTGCCTTCCAGCCCTGACTGATTCTGTGATTCTGAGGTGCTGCAGCAGGTGCCCTGAGAGATGTGGGGTAAAGGTCTGGTGGCACCTTAGGTGACAGGGGCCTGTCAGCACCACAGGTGCTGTGCTCTGTCCATCCAAGTGATCTGAACCCCTGCAGACCAGGAGCCTTCAGTCCAGAGGAGCCTGGCCCCAGTGGGAGCCAGGAGCATGTCCTGGAGCCTTCCCAGAAGGTTCAGAGAATCATAGAATGGTTTAAATTGGAAGGGACCTCAAAGCTCAGCCAGTTCCAACCCCCCTGTGCCACAGGCAGGGACACCTCCCACTAGAACAGGTTGCTCAAGGATTCATCTAACCTAGTCCTGAACATCTCCAGGGAAGTTGTGCAGCACAGGAGCACAGAATTCAGGGGAGGTTGTGGAGCACAGAATCACCTAATGATCTTTGATCCCATTCTGTGCTTCTGTGCTCCACAACCTCCCTGGGCAATCTGTGCCAGTGTCTCACCACCCTCACTGCAAACAACTTCTTCCTTACATCCACTTTCTATCTTCCCTCTGACACTTCAAACCCATTCCTCCTCCTCCTCCTCTCATCATCAGACCTTGTCCATAGTCTTTCCCCAGCCCACTTGGAGCCCCCTTCAGATCCTGCAAGGCCACTCCAAGGTCTCTTGGAAGCCTTCTCAACTTCTTCCCCACATGCAGTTTCAATCTTCCCTCTGCCACTTCAAACCCATTCCTCCTCCTCCTCCTCTCATCATCAGACCTTGTCCATAGTCTTTCCCCAGCCCACTTGGAGCCCCCTTCAGATCCTGCAAGGCCCAAGGAAGGTCTCTTGGAAGCCTTCTCAACTTCTTCCCCACATGCAGTTTCAATCTTCCCTCTGCCACTTCAAACCCATTCTTCCTCCTACTCTCATCCCCAGATCTTGTCCATAGTCCTTCCCCAGTCCTCCTGCAGCCCCCTTCAGACCCTGCAAGGCCACTCCAAGGTCTCCTGGAGGCCTTCTCAACTTCCTCCTCACATTCAGTTTCAATCTTCCCTCTGCCACTTCAAACCCATTACTCCTCCTCCTCCGCCTCTTCTCATCCCCAGACCTTGTCCATAGTCCTTCCCCAGGCCACTTGGAGCCCCCTTCAGATCCTGCAAGCCTCCAGCCTTCCTGGAGCCTCCTTCAGATCCTGCAAGGCCACTCCAAGGTCTCCTGGAGGCCTTCTCAACTTCCTCCTCACATTCAGTTTCAATCTTCCCTCTGCCACTTCAAACCCATTACTCCTCCTCCTCCTCCTCTTCTCATCCCCAGACCTTGTCCATAGTCCTTCCCCAGCCCACCTGGAGCCCCCTTCAGACCCTGCAAGGCCACTCCAAGGTCTCCTGGCAGCCTTCTCTTCTCCAGGCTGCAGATCCCCAACTCTCTCAGCCTGTCCTGTTCCTCATGCTGGAAATCCTGCTCCCCAGCACCACTTGGCTGGAGGCTTCTCACGAGGTTCCTCACCCAGGAGGAGCCTGCAGCGCTCGCGTGTTGGTTTGAGCTAATTGGAGAATTTGAGTGAGAAATTAGACCATTGGGCTGAGAGAGAGTTAAACAACACAGTGACACTTCACCAAGTTTCACTGAGAAAGGAAAAAAATAGTTTCAAGAAGTGTTCTCAAAACATCCAGATTAGCCAGTCTGCTTTGGGTCTGTGCTGGCTCTGGCTGCTTTTTCCTTTGTCTCTCAGGCTTGCTGGCTGAATTCAGAGTAAAATCACTAAACCTTTTCTCCTACCACTAATCTCTCTGATCTTCAGCTTATCTGCAGCATCAAGAGGGTGGTGAGATAAAGCTGGGGGAAGGAGGAGGGGGGAAAGGTGGTAGGGGGAAGTTTAGTTACCCTCTCTTGGGGATTTTGGTCTCCGGGAGGGGGTGTGGTGTGGGTGTGTGTGTGTATTACCTTTTTTTACTGTATCTATCTGTCAATATCTGTTATATCTTGTAAATATTTGCATGGCTGTAAATATAAAGCTTCATTTATTAACTTCCAGTGTGGTTTTCTGAGTTTTAGCTGGGGTTTTACAAAAGGAGGGGGGCAGGTATAACTGCAAAACACACTACAGCTTGGCGGGAAGCATGGCAGCAGGAGCAGAAGGCCAAGCATACCGTTCTTCTTGGGTCCTCTCCACACCACAGCCTCGTCTGGTTTCTCCAGCAGGAAGCCAATGGACATGAGGGAGATGCTGTGGTCCTGGCCCAGGAGGACAGGGAGCCAGCCCCTGTCGCACTGGTGCACGGCGCTGGCCTGTGCCCGCAGCATGCGTGGGATGCTGGGGCCACACAGGTCCACGTCCAGGATCCCCACCTGTGGGCCAAGAGGCAGAGCCCTTCAGATGGGGCTTGAGCAGAGCAGCAGCACCCAACTGGGATCCTTCCCCAGGCTGGGGTTCAGGCAGCAGCAGGATTCCAGCTGCTCGCAGCACTTCGGCGGCCAGATGGAAAAGACAAAGGAGCTGCTGCCCACTTGGGACACCCTCCTGGGACCCCTGCCCTGCAGAGACCTGCTCCTGGGGGATCTCCAGGGAGAGCTTCCTTTTACTCACTCACAGGAGATATTCTTGGAGCTTTTCAGGGCTCAGAGAGGCCTGCAGGAAAGATGAGGATAGCCTCAGCCTGTGCTGGTGAGCAGCAGGGGCAGGGAGGGGATTGTGTCCCTCTGCTGAGCCTGCTGAGCTCCCCCTGCAGTGCTGGGGCAGCTCTGGAGTGCTCAGCACAGACAGCAGCAGGCTGGCACAGCTGCCTTGGGCAGCTCATCTCTGCTGCTGCTGCTTCCTCTCACCTCCAGCTCAATGATCCCAGGCTGGAAGCCCTCTGCTGTGAGGTCCTGCAGCTGGGGCAGCACAGCCCAAAGTGGCAACCCAGGTTGCAGAGCAGCCCTGAGGAGAAGGCCTTGGGGGTGCTGGGGTGTAAAGCTGGGCAGGAGCTGGCACTGAGCACTGCCAGCCCAGCCCCAGCCTGTGCTGGTGAGCAGCAGGGGCAGGGAGGGGACTGTGCCCCTCTGCT
>VWZI01002235.1:11613-31020 GCA_013396835.1 Psilopogon haemacephalus
TGCGCGGAGGCTCCTCCCGGCCGGGAAGGGGGGAGCGAGGCCCCCGGCCCCGCTCTGAGCTGCGCGACCGCGGCGGCGTGTGGGATGCGGGGTGCCGGGAGCCTGCCCGCGGGGCGCAGCTTTCCGCCGTCAGTCCGGCCGCAGTGTTCAGGAAAATCGATAATTAAGTCTTTAAACTTCGCGGGCGGGGGAGAAGCGAGTCCCTTGGCAGGCTGGAGGCCTCGGGGCACGGGTTCGCAGCTGCCCGGCCCCTGCCGAGCAAGGGCACCTGGAGCGATGCGGCGGGATGGGATGGGGCTAAGGGGCCGTTCTCTCGGCGGCGGGCCCGGCCCTGTCACCGGCGGGTCCGTCCCGCCCGGCCCCTGCGCGCCGAGCCGCCGCGGATCTGTTGTGACATTGCAGCCATGTCACAACAGAGGCATCGCGGGCACGCCGGAGCCGCGTCTCGTCCGCGCCGCAGCATCCCCGCGGTCGCCCCACGGCTCTGCGGCCGCCGTGTTTTGGTGGCTGCCTTGTGGAATTCTCCCTCTCCCGGTGACTTTTACAGTCCGTTGAGGTGGATTTTAGGCTTGACCAATGAGGTCTGCAGGGCGAACGCTGCGAGAGAGCCGCACGCAAGCAGAATATGGGAAAATGAAGAGAAGGCATCTCTAGTGTGGCAGCCTCGGGTGCCCTGCCCGGAGCAGCGCCGGTGCCCTCCTTATCCATTTGCCTTCCTGACAACTACGCTAAACTCCCAGTAAAGTCGGGGACTGCGGAGGCCAGGCAGGCTGCCTCGGCACACGGAGAGCTGCTTCTGCTTGGTCTGCTGCCCAGATGGAGCTTTTTGGCAGTTTTGCCGTGAAGTGCTTGATGTGTTTATTCCGTGAGCTGTGCTGCTTCGAGCCTACCCCTCGGGCTCTTTTCTTCTTTACCTGCTGCTTGGGGAATGCAGCAAACGCTTCGGGGGTTGGAGAACGAGGGGAGAGGGGTGGAGATAGTGCCCTGTGGTGCTGCACAGCGTCCCGTAGGTCTGCCTAGGAATCTCCAGCACCTCTGTGCAGCCTCTGGCCCCCCTGGCAGAGGGATGTGGTTGTAGTCGTTAGGTGTTTATCCTGACCCCTTTGTTCGCTTGCAGGGCTGGAGATGTTTGGCAGCTAATGCCGCCTGTGTCTTCTTAAGTGGCGCGGGGTCAGTTGGATTGGGCTGCTGCCAGAGGAGAGGGACCACAGAGCTCTGAGTATTTGGCCTGCTGAAGTGAAGTGCTGCTGTGATTTGGTCCCTGCTCAGAGGATGGCACAGGAACCATAGAATCATAGAATGGTTTAGGTTGGAAGGGACCTCAAAGTTCATCCAGTTCCAGCCTCCCTGTGTCTTAGGCAGGGACACCTCCCACTAGAACAGGTGGCTCAATGCTTTACTGCTTCTCACCCTTTGTTTACCTCACCCATGCAGGAGTTCTGCTGTGCTGCTTTGCAGAGTAATTGTTGTTCTGGTCCAGCTGTTGAAGTGTGAAGCAATAACGGTGTGCTTTTGCTTTGGGATTAAATTCTTCCTGGAGTAAATAGGTTGTTTCTCTCGAGGCTTCTGGTCTTCAGTTGGGTTGGTTTTGTTCAGGGCTTCTGCTGGATTCTTCTTTCTCTTGAGGCTGACTCCTCTTTTGCCATAAAGCCTAAACTTGTCGTCTGTCTGCTTTTGAAAGCTAATTGTGCCCTTCATGTCTGAAGTGATCCAACTGCCTGAACTTCCAGGTCTGTTTCAGCAGCGTTGGACATACTGCTGAGTTTCCTTGCTGTGAGCTGGGACGCATGTGGCAGCGGTGGGGTGAAGCTGATCGAATGGTGTCCCTCCAGTGCCTCAAGCTGGACAGCATGACAGCTGGTTGAGGTGCATGCTATCAAAATGTCTGCATGTACCTTGGGCAGCAGAACTGCAACTGTCTTCTAGTATTCCTCGAACAAAAGCCAAAGTCAGTGCCAGGCCTTGGAGATTGCTCTTGGTTCATTTTCACCTTGGTGAAGTTTGAAGCCCACCCCCCAGCCGTGGCCATTCATGTCTACCTGTTGTCTCATTCCCTCAAGCAGTAATGCTGCCTGCCCTGTTGCTGAGAAGGCAGCGGCAGCTCCTTGCTTTGGGCTGCTGTGGATATGTTCCAGAGTAGCTTGGTGGAACTAGGGCAGCTCCTGTGCTGCTGCCCGGTGCCCGCAGTGATGCACGGCTCTTGTGGAAGGTGCTGCTGGGGTCCCTCGTGGCCCTGTTCTGAGCGTTGCTGTCTGGTTTGGTAGCAGATGCCATCCTGATGGCTCCCTTGGGCTGTGTGTAGGCACTGGGGGAGAGTGACTCTGTCTAAGCTTTTGGTGTTGGAGCAGCTGGTTCTGGATGTGTGGGTGTTAGCCCCAGTGGTGGTGTCATAGGTGTCTTCAGCATCTGTTATTTCTAGTGGCCTGGTGCAGGAGGCTTTTGGAAGAATGTCTGCTTTTCCTGACTGCTTTTTACCATCTTTAAGGGGAGGCAGATGTCTGCCTTTCCCCCCACCTGTGGTCTCAGTAATGTTTGAGGTTTCATTTCCTTTGAGAGATCTTTAATATTTTCTTAGGAGCTTCTCCAAAGACCTAAACTCTTACAGGTGGATAACAGAAAGTGTTTCCCTGGAGTGGTTTGTGTTATTTCAAGAGTTTGCACGAGCAAGTGCACTTGTGTGTGGGAGATGGCAGGGTGAGAGCTCTGCTGCCAGAGCAGGCATTTGTTTTGTGCACGAAGCTGTGGTGTCCTGGCCTGTCTGGAGTTTGCAGAGATAAGAGCTGGCATTGTGTACGCAGCCTGCAGGAGAAGCTTCTCCTGCGGAGGAGGGGAGAGGATTGATCAGCCTTGTGCTGGTAGGGAGGCCTTGGTGCAGGAATGTGGACTTGGTGTGTTGGGTCTGGAGAGCAGGCGTGTGTGTGGAGGCCTCTCTGAAATTGTCTTAAAGAGACACTGGCAAGCACATTGCTCAGATCTCTGGCTGGGCTTCGGGGGTTTTGTTCCTGTACACAGCAGTGAAAACGCTTCTCTCATTCCCAGCTTCCTGCTCGGGACAGTGGAGTCAGTCTCTGGTGTTGATGGTTTCACCCTGCTCTGCGAAGGCAATGGCAGAGCTGTGGCTGGGGGCAAACAAGCAGTGTAAAGGGGAGAGAAGATGGTCAGGGTGAATGGTCTGTGTGCAGTCGAGCAGCAGCACTTGCTGTGGGCAGAGTGCTGGCAGCATGCAGGGTTTGTGTAGTGGGCCCTTGGCACCCTGAAATGCCATGAAAACAGAGTTAACATTCCCCTGGGAATGGTGATGGTGCCCGTGCCTGCATTGCCAGCATGGTGGCAGTGGGACCCAAATCCTGTCAGGAAGGGCAGGCCCTCATGTTGCAGTGTGCTGGACACAACATGCTGGGCACAGGGTGCTGGGCATACTGTGCTTGGCACATGGTGATGGGTATGCTGGGCACACCATGCTGGGCACACGGTGCTGGGTATGCTGGGCACACCATGCTGGGTGTACTGGGCTCACTGTGCTGGGCACACAGTGCTGGGTATGCTGGGCACACCATGCTGGGCATATGGTGCTGGGTATACTGGGCACACCATGCTAGGCAAACGGTGCTGGGTATGCTGGGCACACCATGCTGGGCATATGGTGCTGGGTATGCTGGGCACACCATGCTGGGCAAACGGTGCTGGGTATGCTGGGCACACCATGCTGGGCACACGGTGCTGGGTATGCTGGGCACACCATGCTGGGCACACGGTGCTGGGTATGCTGGGCACACCATGCTGGGCACACGGTGCGGGGTATACTGGGCACGCCATGCTGGGCACACGGTGCGGGGTATACTGGGCACACCATGCTGGGCACACGGTGCTGGGTATGCTGGGCACACCATGCTGGGTGTACTGGGCTCACTGTGCTGGGCACACGGTGCTGGGCACACTGTCTGGGCCAGCCTCCAGCGATCCCCAGGCACAGGCTGCGGGTGGAAAGAGCAGAGCTGGGGCAAGATGACCAAAGTGTCAGCAGAGAGGAGAAGTGTGCTGCTGCGGGTGTCAGCTTCCAGAGGGGAGACGCGGATTTCGCTCTCTAATCTCTGGGCTGCTGCAATGTTTTCCGTGTGATAGGACAATGCCTTCAACTTTCCCTTATATGGGAAAATCTGGTATGCAGCCGAGCAATCTGCCAATATGTGGCTAGTAACTTTTGCTATTGTTATGCTGGATGTGTCCAGTCAGCCTAAGAAGTAGAAGGTTGGGGTGCTGTGGCTGAGCTGCCCTGTGTGAGGCAGGTCCCTCGCAGATACCTGGGGAGAGGTGGTGCTGTGCGGGAGCACACTTGGCTCCTTGGAAAGGCAGCTAAAAGGTAGGTGCCTGGCAGTAGGGCTTCTGCCCTACACTGCCCTTAGGCCTACTGCTCAGCGGGGGGCAGAGGCCTTGGTGTGTTGGCACAGAGGAGGTCTCTGGAGCACTTGACCTGTCCTTTGTGCAAAAACCTTCCCCCTGTGGAGCAGACGCTGGCTGGAGGTTAAGAGGTTTCTGTACAGCAGCCAATCTCCAGGGGATTCCCAGCCTGTACTGAGTATAAATCCTGCTCTGCAGTCCAGCAAAGAAAGTGAGAAATGTGGGAACCAAGTCCCAGTCCTTCCATTTTCCCTGTGAGCACTGGAAATAAGTTTGCAGGGGTGCAGTGGGTGTGTGTCTTGTCACGATGCACAGGCCCTACCAGGAGTGGCTGAGGGAGCTGCAGAAGAGGAGGCTCAGGGCAGCCCTCGTTGCTCTCTACAACCTCTTGAAGGGAGGTCGTAGCTAGGTGGGGTTGGGCTTGTCAGTCAGACACCCAGGACAGAACAACAGGACACAGGCTCAAGCTGTGGCAGGGCAGGTTCAGGCTGGATGTTGGGAAGTTCGTCCCAAGTGTGACTGGCATTGGAATGGGCTGCCTGGGAGGGTGGTGGAGTCCCCATCCCTGGAGGTGTTTAAGAGGAGGCTGCATGAGGGACTTGGAGCCATGGGTTAGTTAATGAGAAGGGTTAGGTGATGATGCTAGAGTCTTCTTCAGCCTGCTTAATTCTCTGATGCTGAGCTGCTGGCCTGGCCGTGTGACGCCTGTGCCGTCCTCCAGCCCTGGTCTCCCTGCGAGGGATGCTGCTGGGTAGCAGTCTGAGGGTGACATTCCCAGCACTCCAGCACGCACAGCCTGTCACTTGCTGCCGTGCCTTTGCCCTAACGTTGCTCAAGTATAGGGACTCTCTGATCAGCTTGGTTGTTTTGGGGCTTTCCTGGGGTTTTCAGTTGGGTCTGTTTTGGTTTTAAATTGTGTTTTAACCATTCAGATTGAGTTTAGATTTCACCCGGTGAAGCTTTCTGACACTTGTCTGGCTCTTTCTGCCCTTTGGCTCAGTTGTTGTGGGAGGACTGTGTTGAAGTGCAGGTATCTTGTTTGCTCAAAGCAGTGAATGTGTACACCAGTAAGCATCATTTTGAGGAGTATGTGTGTTTCCTAAGTACCGCTACAGCAGCCTGCCATCTCTGGAGCCCTGCTTTGCCGTAGGAGGCAGTATCTGGGGTCAGGCTGGTGTTAGCCCAGCCCTGTGCTGGCTGCATGTCCATGGTAACGTTCATGCTATTGCAAGGGAGGGACAGGTAGGCAGCGGAGGGGCAAGATTGCTTCATTCAGTGTCTTGGGTGGTCCTGAAGCACATGGTTAAACCTTGGAGCTGTTGCATGTGGAGAGGACCCCAGGCTCGACACCAGTGGGGGAAGCACAGTGAGTGCCCCTGTGGCTGGTCTGCTGAAGGGGAGAGGGAACAGCAACTGCAGCACCTCCTGCCCTGGCAGCTGCTGAAACTCTCCAGGGAGCAAGACCTCCCTTCCCCACGAGGCATGGAATTTGCATTGCTTTGAAGGATGGAGCAGGACTTCAGCTAACTGACCTCAGGCTCTCCACTGAGCAGCCACTGTGTAGGGATAGGCCTCTCCTATGTCCTAAGTTGTTTTATGTCCTTTCTGGGTTTCACTTCACGCTTCAACTTCTGCTCAGTGGCTACCTTTGAAGGTGAATTCCAGCCTCGTGTGCTAGTGTACTACACGCAAGAGCAAGGGTGGTGCAAAATTAGTGGGGACTTTCACCTCTTCGAGGTGTAGGTAGGGGAAGTCTTGTCTCTTTAGGAAGCATTAATGCCTTGTTATATCTGTGCATTGAGGCAGAATTAAAGTTAGTCCCAGATACAAGAATAAACACCAGTGCTTTGCTGTAGCCGTGCTGGGAAAGCTGCTATTTTCGCATGAGCTGCTGCCTTGGGTTCTCTAGGTTCTTGTGCATGGAGCACCTTTAACCCTAAATGTTTCATCTGCTTTGGTTGAACTTGAAACATAGGCCAGATAAAGTGAAGCTGAAGTGTTAGGTGTCTGTTAACTGAGGGTCAGGGAAGAGAGGGCCATTCCCTCCTGACTTCTATATATGTGCATGGTGCATCCTGGCTGTACCCTGTGCTGGCTCGCCTGGGAAGGAGAGCAGTGGGGTGTGGGGAGATGCAGCCTTCTGCTCTCATTTGTGTGCTTCTCTGCTGCTTGCTTTAGGGCAAGCAAAGCCCTGGTTCCCAGTGATCTTAGTCCCCGTAGGGTGCCCCTCACCAGGCTATGGGAGCTCCTCCCGACATGCACTTTTGTGCATACATAAAGGCAGGTTCTCTGCCGCTGCAGGCAGCAGAGGCAATGCTCTGTGTGCTGTGGGGAGGTTGCTGAGGCAAGGCTTGTGCCTGCTGGGAAGGTGCTGAGGTTTGTGGTTACCCTGATTTCTTCAGAGAACTGCTTGCAAATCTGGGGACCAGTCACTGACTGCTCCACCTCCATGCTCTGTAAGGTGAGAGTTTGTGTCTGAGAATAATGCTGCCGGTTTGGGAGCTGGGCCAGCCCCACCTTGTGCTTTGAGAGTGAGGACTGGGCTCCTGGCTCTGGAAGGTGAAGGAGAGTAGGGCACTGTGAGCATAGGTCCTTTGAAGCCTTAGTAGTTGTCATTCCAACAAGAGTGGCTTCTCCAGGAGCCCAGTAGCTAGGTGTGACTGCAGGCCATGTGTGTTGGGCTAGGTGAGGCTGTGCCCACATCTGAGGAGGCACAGTGCCCTGTGAGTGGGGATGTGGTTATCTGCAGGTGATGCTTTCTGCTGAGCATGATACTGGAGCTGAGGATTTCTGGACAGTCCTCCTAGATCCAGCTCTGCCACCCTGAGCTGGGAGAGGGAGATGTCCAACATGAACAGAAGTGGATTTCTCGACCTTGTCACATGTTAGTTCCTCCAGAGATGTCTGCTGAGGCAAGGACTCAGAAAAGGAGTGGCTCACCCAGGTATGGAAGGAGAGGAGCTGTGGAAGCCATGTTGGCATGGACTGTGACAGGTGTGTGCAGTAGAGACATGAGGCTGGGGGACCTGTGCTCTGCACTGTGCCCACACTTTGCTTGCCTGGCTTTCATGTTATAGAATAGAATCACAGAATGGTTTAGGTTGGAAGGGACCATAGGCAGGGACACCTCCCACTAGAACAGGTTGCTCAAGGCCTCATCCAACCTGGCCTTAAACACCTCCAGGGAGAGAGCATCCACAGCCTCCCTGGGCAACCTGTTCCAGGTTGCTGTGTGTCTGTGGAGACTGATGTCTGTAGGCCTGCCAAGGAAACAGAGACAAGAGTCTCTTGGTGCTTGCCTGCTGGCCAGCTGACCCCAGGAAGATGATGCTGGTTGGCCATGAAGGTCCTGGACATGGTGGGTGTCTTCAGTGTCTGGAGCTTATCTGCAGGAGATCTGTAGCAGCTCTGCCTGTGCACTGTTCCAATGGGCTCAGGGTGCTCTGAGGTCCCAGATCTCCTCTGCAGAGGTGGTGCTCTGCAGCCAGGGATTGCATCTGGGGCATCATCTGGCAGGAGGGGTATGCTCCCTTCCCCTGCAAGTGTGGCCCTCCAGCCCACCAAGGCTGATGCTCTCTTCAGTGCCCTGTGCTGGTCTCTGACTGAAGGGCTTTATGCACTGGGACCAGAAGGGAGGATCTGTCCACAAGCACTTCCTACCCAAAGTAGCATTTTACTGCTGGGCAGGACTTTGGGTGCTTGCTGAAGTGTATCAAAGAGCTGTAGCTGAGGAAGGAGCCAAAGCTGGTGTTGCTGCTCCCCAAGCATTTGCACACCAGCACTCAGTGGATTTCTTTTTGGCACTTCTCTCTCCCTCTTCTGCCAAAGTGTTTCTTGAGATTATATCAAAGGCACAAATGCAAGGAAGTGCTGAAATGACTGCAGGGAACATCTCCTTACAGGTGCATCTAAACTCTGGAGACTGTTCTTCAGAGTGGCTTCAGCTGGGGTTGTGGAGAAGTTGTATCCCAGAGTGTTAAATTCAAAGTAACCAGGAAGACCTTAGAGGTAGATGTGAGGGAGTGACAGTCCTTGCAGGGCAGAGCAGCTGGAGTTGGAGGTGCCTGTGAAGATGTGGACCTGAGGAGTGTGGGGCAGCAGTGCTGCTTGTGAAGGGTGCTCTTGGTCTGTGTTGGGAAGCAGGTCTGGTGCTTCAGTGTGTAGGTTCTCAGGCCTGGAGAACAGGTTTCTCTCTGTTGCTATTTTGGGCTGAGGTTTGCTGGTCTCCCTTAGCAGGCACAGGCAGAACAGACAGCATGACCCACGGGACCGGTGAGGCAGAGGTTGTTGGGGTGCTGAGGAACAGTTTGGCTCCCCCCACTGCCTGGCACTGCCACAGGTAGGGGTCTTGCAGCCAACGTTTCTGCCTTGTCCTGGGATGTGGTGGCCTGGGTTTGGAGCAGTGACAGGGCAAGTGCAGGAGCTCCACTTCAAGAATGCAAGAATATCAAGCAAGTGAGCTCTGTAAACTGGTGGAGGCTCAGCTGGGTTATGAGCACTGTAGCAAAATGTCCTTTCAGCCTTCTCTGTGTGAGAGGGCACTGACTAGGTTGAGGCTCCTCTGTCACTTGGACCAGGATGTCCAGTGCTGCCCAGCCTGAAGGAGAGCTGCTTGCTCATTACATGTTAAGATGTATCTTGGGGTCAGACTTCAGTGCCTGTGCTCAAGAATGTAGTGAGATGTGACCGTGGTGGGCAGAGCAAGGCTGGCCCTGGGCTCACTCGTGCACAGCACACCCCTCGCTGCTCAGCTGCTTGTACACAGAGGAGGTGTTGGGCAAAGCAGTGGTGTCCCTCTTGGAAACCCTTCAGGTGCTGTGCTCTTGTAGCCCAGCTGCTGGTGGCTTGACCACATTTCATTCAGCTCCTGGCTTGGATGTGTTTCCTGGGCCATGTTCCTGTGGCCTGTTGCTAGATGAAGCAGGGGCAGGTTGGCAGGAGGGCACAAAGCCTGGTCCACTCTTTCGCTTTACTGTGGTTATGGCAAGAGGGCAGCAGGGAATAAGTCGGAGCCAGCAGGTGACAGGTGCAAATGGAGCTGGCAGGAGAACAGGCCATGCACCATGGAGGGCTACAGCAGGGAGTTTCAGCTGGCCAAGGCTGACAGGAACACCTGATGGAACCAGCTGCGGCACAGCTGGACTCTGCAGTGGGGTCTCCATCACCCTTCAGAGCTGTGACTGCCATTGCTGTGCCATCCCAGCAGGAAATCTGCCCTGGGTGTCAGACGTGCCTACATCCAAGTCCTGAGGTGCGCTGCAAGTGGTTATCTGTCCTGTGAGTTGCCCTGCTCTGAGGGCTGAGTTTTATCCCCATTCTACAGTTGGAAACAGGCACAAAGGCACAAAGGCACAAAGGGCTCTGGTCTTTTTTGAGGAGCTGTCAGCAGTGTGGCAGACCTGTTTTCTGACAGCTTGGGTTGGTTGTGCAGGATATTAACAACAGCAGGAGGAGATGTGTGCTTTCAGGAATGCCATCTCACTTCTTGGCCATCTGCCTTGGGATAGCTTCATTTTGGTGTTCTTTTATGTGTAGCTCTTTAGAAGTAACCTCATAAAAGGTCCTTTGAATTGGTCAGCAGTCAAGGTCTACCAGTTGAGTTTGCTGTTGCACACCTTTCCTACTGATAAAGCTGATGTGGGCTGGTGGCATCTGTACAGGGCTGGTGACCCTGAAGGTGACTTGGACAGCTAAGTGAAGTCCCAAGTGCTTATGTATGAGCAGTAAAAGGCAGCAGCAAAATGTGCAGAGTGCTCAGGGTGCTGGTTTCTGCTGAGACTTCTGTATGGCTCCAGAGGGCTGAAGAGAGCTGGGTGCTTTGTCTGCTGTAGGCAGCCTCTAAAGCAGCTGGCAGCAGCCCCTGTGCTCCCACGGGCCCAGTAACTCCAAAGAGACTTTTCTTATGTTACTGGGAAGTCTGTCTCCTCATGAGCCAGGATGAGCTGAGTCCATGATCCCATTTCTGCCCAGGGATGACAGCCAGGCACTTCAGAGAAGGAAGCCTGCTTCTGGCACCAAGAATGTGTCCTCAGAGCTGCGTGGCCCATTTCCATCTAAAGTGTAGCTAAGGTTGTGCTGTCACTGGGCCCCGAGGCTCTGCACGGTCTCCTTGGCAGGTGTAACACACTCCCTTGGTACTGAGGCTCCACGCCTTGTGGAGGAGCAGATCAGTCAGCTGTACAGTCCCAGACAAGGGAAGAGGAGTTGCCCACCAGGTACCTTTTTGGTTGCCAGCAAACTGGTCTTGCAGCTGTGTGGAGCTGCCCCTCTGGCCAGCAGGCAGGGAGCAGGGCTGTGAGCTGCTGCCTCCTGCCCGCAGTGAATAGCAGAGCAGGAGGAGCTCTGCAAGTGGCAGTGTGCCATGGGCTGTGTGGGCCTGTGTGCCTCAGGACTCTCCTGCAGCACAGGGATACCAACACTGCCTCTGCCCTTATTTTAGAGAAGGCACTCAAGTGCTTGAAGCATGATGGGAAGGCTTTATGGCCACTGGCACAACCTATATGCCCTGTACATGTCTTTCCTTGTTGGCTTGCTGGTGGGGCTGGTGCATGAGCAGAGGCACAACTTGGCACTGGAGAGTGGCTTGTTAAGTGTGGGCAGGCAGGGAGTTCAGGTGACCTGTGTGGTGGCCTGGGTAGAGTGCCACACCAGAATGTTGGTCTGGCCAGTGCCAGCTCAGCCAGATGGGCTCTACTGGTGTGGCAGGAGCTGCAGCTGGTGATGCTCCTGGCAGGGCAGGCAAACGGTGCTGGTGCCATGCTGAGGAGCTGCTGCAGGCCCACACCAGTGTGCTCCCTGAGTCTTGGGCCTGACACTACTGAGGGTGGCCATGGGCCTGCTGCCTACAGGAGCACAGCCTGCTGGCTACCAGCTAGGAGGCTGGGCAGGCTTGGCCTGCCTCCCTTCTCTGCCTAGGTACTGAGCTGTACAGATCTGTTTTCTTTTTGCTCTGCTTTTTGCCTTGCTGATGCTGAGGATTAAAATCCGCTGCCTGCGGCTTATGAGCAACTGTTTGAAGTGAGACTCAGCCTGCTGATCAGAAGACAGCAGATGCAGGCTGGAGAAACCCGCCGGCTCCTGGCAGCTCTTGCACACTAGGGCAGTGGTGGAGGAAAGGGCACCCAGCTAAGCCCGGGTGCATCCCTGCTCAGCTGACAGCCACCTCTCAGCCCTCCCAAGCAGCGGCTTGTCCCTTCATTTTGAGCTGTAGGGGAAGGGGATGACAGACGAGCATTTTGGGTGAGCTCAGGGCTGTTTTCCCTCTCTGGAGCCACCAGCTGGAGCACCATGGATCGGTGTGCACGCTGGCTGGCCAGGCGTAGCTTTGCCTTTGTGCTGTACCTTCAGTGAGCAAGCCCAGGGCGTTTCCAGCCCTTCTGCAGCTTTCCCTCGCCTTGCACCGTTGGTCCCTGCTTGCTGCTGTGCTGGCTGGAGTCAAAGGGAGCCCTCTGTTCTCAGCCCTGTGGCACCGTGCAGCTTTGAAATAACTGCTGAAGGTCGTTGTGGTTATGGTTTTGGGTTGGGAGCTACGTTTGAGAACTCTCCAAAAAGGAGCTATTGCTGGTTTGTGCCACGTGAGCTTGTCATGAGAGTCACGAAGCGCAGCTGACTGCAACTGCCTTACCGGGGGCTGCGTCCAGCCTGCCTCTGCTCCCTTGCTTTGTCGGCTGCCAACAGAGCATCCTCTGTGCAGAGGCGCTGGCACTGGCCCAGGTGTCTCCCTGGGGTCTCTGCCATGGCTGACAGCTTGCCCGTGAGGGCTTGGGAGCAGTGTGCTGGTGCTGAGCAGGCCTTCTGGAAGGGGAATGCTGTGCAGCATTGCTGTACTCCTTGCCCCGTGGAGCAAGTGGCAAGGAGCTTGTGGTTCTTTTTCACCTACCCCTTGTGTAGTTAGGTGTGCTGGGAATGGCTTGGTTGGCAGGATTGCCACCTGCTCTGGCCTTTCCTATCAGCAGATGTCTCAGCTTCCCTGGCCCTGCAGACTTAATTCTCCTTATTATTTTTTTTTTCTTTTTAATTAAAATATCTCAATAATAAATTTCCTGGAGCACAGCTGTGACTTCCCTGGGGCTGGCTGTCAGTGTGATGCTCTGCCCCAGGATACATGCACCCCTCTGAGGTGTGTTTGCTCCCTGCCTTTGAGTTACTTGGCCTCCCTGTTCCCCTTCCTCCCTGGGCGTGCTTGGGCTTGCCGTGGGGCCGGTCGAGGCTAGGGTGCCGGGAAGGAGCGTTAGGGCTGCTCTGAAATGGAGAGCGTTGGGCTGCTCCTGGGACTGCTCTGCAAAGCCCCTGCAGCTGGGATGCTGAAGGAGGTTCGTTACCGTCGCCTGTGCGCAGAGCTCTCCGTAGCCTCAGCTTGGGAATGGAAAACCTGTGCTGGAGCTGCCAGGCTCCCCAGCCCCCTGCCTCGCTGCTGCTTCTGACTAAACTACGGAGTTATTTTTAACTTGGAAAAATTACAACCCGGGATTTGCATTCCCTGCCCCCGGCGGAGGGCTGGAGGCAGGATGTGGGGGAGGCTCCGGAGGGAGGCTGGAATGCGGCTGCCGGCTCCGCAGGCCTGCTGCAGGGGCCGCTTGCGTGACGGCAGAGGCCGCCGGGCGCAGCTGGGGCTGCAACCTTGGCTCGTCCTGCCCAGTGCGGGAGCAGCTGCAGACACGAACCCTGCTGCCCGAGCCCTGCACACACGAACCCTGCTGCCCGAACGCTGCAGACCCACACCCTCCTGCCCGAGCCCTGCAGACACGAACCCTGCTGCCCGAGCCCTGCAGACACGAACGCTGCTGCCCGAGCCCTGCACACACGAACACTGCTGCCCGAGCCCTGCACACACGGATGCTGCTGCCTGAGCTCTGCTGCCCGAGCCCTGCAGACACGAACGCTGCTGCCCGAGCCCTCCTGCCCGAACGCCGCTGCAGAGGCTAAGCGGGATCCGGGCTGCAGGCGGGCGGCTTGTGAGGGTGGTTGCGGCCCCGCTGCAGAGGCTCGGGAGCAGCCTGCCCCGCTGCTGTGCCCGGCCGAGGAGGCTTTGCTGGGTCACGCAGCCCTCCTCCATCCGGCTTGCCGGGAGCTGGCTGGGAGGAGCCAGGCAGAGAAGCGTCACTCTTGTGCGGTTTTTCTCCTTCCCCCTCCCCTAGCTCTTCCCCTTCGATGTTTTGCAGGCGGTTGCCTTGTCAGCGCTCGTCGCCCCTGCCTGGATCTCCCCGAGTGAGCAGGACCACCTCTCAGAATCCAGTGGCGGGGCGACGGCACTGCAGAGCCCCTTCCCTTCTCCGTGCAGCCCACAGGAATGTAGTTGTCTGAGTCCCTCTGGATTGCACCACAGATACTCGGGCTTCGAGCTCTGGTAGCTCTACCGGCTGAGACATGTCTGTGCAGCCCTGCCTGGAAACAGGAATTGATAAGGTGGCAAGAACCAAACAGCAGCAGGGGACTGCAGATGTCTGTCTCTCTGCCGTTTGGGGTGTTGGAGAAGAGCGTTGGTCGAGCCTCTCCTGCTGCTCACCTACGGTGTGGATGCATCAGGTAGGGAGGGTAGCTGGTGCCTGGGCCATGTTTGGTTATCCTTGGGCTTGCTGCTTGCCTCACCAGCAGGAAACCTGCAGAGTGGAGAGTGCTCTGGAGGCCACCCTGATGGGCAGGTGTCTGCCCCAGCTTGTGTGGGAGAGCCTGCCAGAGTCATCAGCCTGGCCTGTTACCTGCTACTCTGTAGTGCTCCTGGTGATGAGGGCAGGACTATCAGGGCAGTTTCACAAACTGCTTGGCAAGCAATGTCTTCAGGCAGACACAGGCACTCTTGCTCCTTTGGGAATGATCCGTGTTTGCTTGCCAAGGTCCCATGCCCCCAGCACACTGATGCAGCTTGGCCTGACACGCTTCTGGTCAGTGTGCTGTTGCAAGAGGGTCTGCAGGCTGTGGGATGGGGCATGACATGAGGTGCTGATGCTGTTGCTGTGCCTCTGACCAGTGCCAAGTACCAGGACTCTGGAAGTTGCTGCTGCAGCAGCAGCAGCAGCATTAATGCCTCAGCTCTGGAAAGACCTGGAGGCTTTCACGTAGCACCTGACCCCGGTACAAAAGTTACATGGCTTGGTGGGGAGTGGCTTCTGGTTGCTCTTCCCTGTCCTCAGGGCTGCAGGTTTATTGTCAGACAGGAGGCACTGCTCCATCGGGTTTGAGCCAAGGACAGCTGCCATGCTGTCAGCAGGTGGTGGGGAGCAGAGCAGCTCTTGGGCTGCCAGAGCTGAAGCACCTCTTCCCCTCAAGCAGCTGCTTCTGCAGCTTGTGTGAGGCAGCAGAGGTGTCCCTGCCTCCCCAGAACACTGATGCTGGCATAATGGTTGGTGGTGTGGGGCAGAAGAAAGAATGGGCCCCTTCACTTGTGAGACTGGCTTTTGGAAGCTCTTGGTTGCCCTGCTGCCTGGTACCCTTTGCTGCTCCTTGCATCTGAAAGGGCTGAGGAGGCCTCCTGTGCTTTGTGTGTGGGTGCTGCCTGCAGCTCTGTGCTGCTGGGAGTGCTGGCTCCTGCTCTGGAGAGATCTGGATCTTCTCATCTGCCTGCATGCTGACCTCTGCCAGCCTTTCTCGGGACAGGGTGGTGCCAGAGTAGCAAGGATGTGCTGAGCCTCCCTGCTGCACCTAGGCCAGCTGTACTCCAGGAGCCTGGCTTGCTGCTGGCCTCGGCAGCAGGCTTTGACCTGGTACCTCAGACTAATCTCTTCAAGCGGCACTCGCTGAGGTGCTTGAGCAGAGCAGACCTGTTTGTCTGCAAGTCAGTGGTTTTGTGGCATGGCTGTGGCAATTCTCCTCTCTTCTTTACCTGCCTGCCTTCCTTCCTGTCCTTCGGGGCTGCATGCGGAGTGCTGTGCCTGTTGGGATCTGTATTTTCAAGGGACTCTTTCTGTAGTCACATTGGTAGGAGAGGGAGAGAAGGGCCACATGATGGTGAGGATGGGAGCGAGGCTTGCACTGCTCATCTGAAGAGTTACCAGAGGTCTGCTGACAGATGGACATTGGGCACTTCTTGATGCCTCTACCTGAGAGGAGCTGCTTGCAGTGAGACGTTGTCCTTGTCACCTGGAGCCTGTGCCAGCAGTGTGGTGCCTGGTGCTGCTCCTGTGCCTGGCAAGGGCATGCGTGGGCTGTGGGGAGCACAGCTGGCATGCAGGATCAGCCCACAGAGGGTGCATCTCCAGTGGCCAGCTGTTTTGGAGGATGAGTGGGAATGTGTGGGGTAGTTGTGCTGCTCTAGACTACTTCTGGTTCGTACTAAGCAGCCTGAAGCATGAGGCTCCTGTCCTGAGTGCCTTTGAACCAGGCAGTGAGGTCCTCTTCCAGGCTGCAGTGTAGGGAGAGCAGCTGGGAACACTGCTACTAAATGTGGTGTTGGCTTGTAGCTCCTGGTGAGGTGTGGGGCCCAGCTTGTGTGTTCAGAGTGCTTTAAGATGGTGCTGTGAGCCTGCAGTGTCATTGGGTGCTCCAGGTTGGCAGTGTGCTCCTACCTTGGACCAAAATTAGTTGCTGAAGTGGCTCCATGCTTTGCCGTGGTGCGAGGCAGGTGGTGCTGCCACAGGACTCAGCTTGCTTTGCTTCAGGAGTGTGTGTGTGTGTGTCTCTCCTGTGGCCTGGGACCTGAGTACCCCAGAGACCTGCTGAGGAGCAAATGCAGCTGGATTTTTATTGCTTGATTGAGATGTGCACACGCAGAGTGCTGAGTGGCCTCCTGGTGCCCGTGCATGGCTGTCAGGGCTGTGGGCTGAGGTCGGAGTGGCAATGTCTTGTGCAGTGGCACATGTCAGTTCACAAGTCACTGGTCATGATGCCTGTGGCTACCACCCGAGGCTGCTCCCTGTTTGGGCTCTCTGCTGAGGCAGCTTTGAGAGGCTGTGGTGCAGAATCCCTACTCTGAGGGTGCAGAAGAACAGTGCAGCTTTCCAAGTGTGCTGCTGCCAGAGTCTGGCATGGGGGTGCCCATGCCCACGTGTGCCCGTGGGTGCCCCTGGCTTGTGAGCACTGCCCTGTGAACCCCAGCTCCTAACGTCTTCCCTTGGAGAAAGCCACATGTCCCTTTTGTTCGTCCTCCTGCAGAGGATCTGGAGTCCCGAGGAGCTGCCCGTTGGGTGTTGCTTTTGGTTTGGAGCTCAGGCATTGTTTCCTGCCTGCGGCTTATTACTGTAGATAAAATCTGCCTTGTTCCCCTGTGGAGCAGGAAGCCACCTGCCTCTCGCAGCTGAACCTGGACCTGGACTGCAAGATGTGCTCTAATAAAGGAGAAAAATGCTCATCTGTGCTCAATAAGGAGCCTCCCTGGGCACATGCCATCAGTGTCTGCAGAAGCTGAGGCCTCTGCTTTGTCTGAGTTTGTGGCCCTTTGGCTATTGGGAACAAGCCTGCGGAGAGACCTGGGGCACAGGCAAGGCTGTGCTCATAGCTGGCCAAGCCAGCTCTGCTGCCTGGCTGCTGCCCATGTGCTGGGACTAAGCTGGCCTCGGGGACCTCGAGCTGTGGCTGTTGGATGGGCTGGAGGTCTGGGTGAAGCCCCTGTCAGAGAGGGCAGGGCTTGAAAGTAGGGACCAGGGGAGCATAGCTGGGAAGTGAAGACAAAGCAAAACCAGGACTGCAATCAGAGCTGCTGACTGCTGCTGTCCTCAGCATGCTGCAGATGTGATTCCCCTGCAGCAAATGAAAGCTGCTCTTTGGATAAAGGCTACGAGGAAAACTTTCTTCCTGAAGTGCCTTTAAGTGCCGGTGGCTGAGGGGCTGCTGGGGCATCTGTTCCTGATGGGATGCAGAATGCTGGAAGGGACATGTGTGAAGGGCTGCCATGGGGGGTGCCAGCCTGCACTCAGAGGGCTGGGGCCCATCCTTGGTGCTGGTGATGTGGGCATCACAGGGGCAGGAGTTGGGGAAGGAGATGGGCTGAAGCAAGGCTTGCTGTGGCCCCAAGGGAGAAGGTGGGAGCAGCCCTAGGTCATGCCTTGTGCCTTACTGGTTTTGAGGACTGCCCCCAGTTTTTGTGAAACAGGGAATCGTGTTAGGTTAGAAAAGACCTCTAAGGTCATCGAGTCCAAGCATAAAGCTAACACTGAAATATGTCACTAGGTATCATGTCTACACATCCTTTAAATCCCTTCAGGGGTGGAGACTCCACCGCTTCCCTAGGCAGCCTGTTCCAGAGCTTGACAACTATTCTGGGGAATAAGTTGTTCCTTATGTCCATCCTAAATTTCTCCAGCACAACCTGAGGCCTATTCCTCTTATTCTGTCACCTGATAACAGGGCGAAGAGGCTGACTCCCAACTCACTCCAGCCTCCTTTCAGGGAGTTGTGGAGAGCCTCCTCTTCTCTAGACTAAACCCCAGGTCCCTCAGCTGCTCCTCAGAAGACTGGTGTGAGAGAGGGCCTTCCAGATTTGCTGCCCCTTGGACGTGCTTCAGCTCCTGAATGTCCTCCTTGTAAGTGAGGACCCAAAGCTGTGGAACCCCTGCCCCATTGCACTGAAGTGCTTGTCCTGTTGGGACTTTGGAAGCTGGCCCCATTTGGCTGCTCCTCTCCTTTTTGCCGGGTGCTTGGTGTTCCTTGAAGCTACATGCCCCCAGCACTGCAAAATCAGCTGGAGTTCCAGATGTGGGAGCACACCTGCAGAGTCTCCTAGAAGGCAAGGAGGATGCCAACTGGCAGCAATTTGGATGGTGCAGATCGTCTCATTGCCTGCTCTTGGTGTATGCAACCTGTGGGCACATCCTCTTCTGCTTGCTAAGACAGGCTGCCTTTGCAGCTGCTTGGCTGTGGAGCCAGCAGACTTGTAGGCCAGTCTGAAGCTACTTCCCTCAAGATCCATTTCAATGTAATTTAATCTGGGATGGTGTTGGTGCTCTCTGTGATAAAGCTCCTCTGCACAGCCCTTTCCTAGCTCTCATCATTTTGCAGTGCAAAGAGTTGCTGTGCCTCAGGCTATCTTTCCCGTAGAGTTCTGGAAAGAATGGATGTTTTTGAGGAAGGGGTTACAGAAAAAGGCGAAATTTGATCCTTTGCCTGTCCTTGTAAAGATTCAGGCAGCCTCAGCTAAGCACCACCCTCTGAAAACAAGCATTTGATTTTCGGGAATGCTGTCACTGTGCACTGTTCCCTTTGCACCTGAGTGAAGGCAGGCAGCATCCCCACTGGCTTTGTGTTACTGTAAGTGGAGAAGTCTCTCAATTCTACTCCTCGTTCTCCTGCTGAGCCTTAGACAAGGGCCCCCAGGCATTCCATGGGTAAAAATTCTCCCATCTCAAGTGTCTTTGCAGCTGCCCTCCAGGCCAGCTCCAAGGCTGCAGCCCTGTCCCTAGCCTTCATTCCTTTGCAATGGGTAGATGTGGCCCTGAAGCCAGCTTGTAGACCAGAGGCTTCTCCTAGGGCAGGTCTCCTGACTCTTTTGGCTCCTCTCTGGCCCTTCCTTGACTGTGTCTCCAGGCTTTCAACCCTAACTCTTGGATGTTGGGGGAAGCTGTATGGAGAAGGCTGCTGAGCCATTTTCCAGACCAAAGGTTTCTCTCAGAGAGACCAAAGGTCTCTTTGCAGGCCCCAGCTTTGGCAGCCTCTTTCCATCCCTGCTCCAGTTGCATCTCTTTGCATCAGTGTTACTCTAACTCCAATTTTATAGCTGGACCTTTTGACAAGACCTACTCTACAACAGATGATTTGCAGCCAAGGCCTCTTGGCAGCCCCTTTCCAGCCCCATTCCAGCTGCAGCTTCAGGCTCCCTTGGCCCTGACTCTGACCCTGCCTATAGCTCTCCTTTTCCTGCAGTTCAACAGAACAAGTGCCACAGCCAGATGAAAACAGATGGAAAGAGAGCCAGCCCAGCTCCCTGGGTAGAATCCTAGAATCAGTCAGGGCCCATTTCACTGCACATTTCATAGAATCATAGAAACAGTCAGGGTTGGAAGGGACCACAAGGATCAGGCAGTCCCAACCCCCCTGCCATGCCCAGGGACACCCTACCCTAGAGCAGGCTGCCCACAGCCT
>VWZI01002238.1:0-65830 GCA_013396835.1 Psilopogon haemacephalus
GGAAGGAAGGAAGGAAGGAAGGAAGGAAGGAAGGAAGGAGAAAGGAAATGGTCCTTCTTTGGTGGTGAGGAAGGTGGGGAGAGACATTCCTGGGCTGCTACCAGACTGAGGTGTCCATGGTGATGTTTCCCCTTGTAAGCTGGCATAGCCCAGGACTTTTATTATGTTTTTGGCTCATACATAGTAGTTCTACCTGGCTCACATCAACAATGTATAAGTGGATTTCCAGGGGGTCTTCCATGTGGCAGGTTGTTCAGGATGATCTTTGTTGAGAACATTAGTTCTTAATGTAATCATCACATCACCAGGTGACTTACATGTTCAAGAGAGGATTATTTCAGGGTGTTCAAGGCCAGGTTGGATGAGGCCTTGAGCAGCCAAGTCTAGTTAAGAGGCATCCCTGCCCAGGGAGGTTGGAGTAGATGATCTCTGAGGTCCCTTCCAACCTAAGCCATTCTGTGATTCCATACAAGCAGGAATAAAATTTCCAAAGGATTTGAATCAATATCCAAGAAATCTCTGTTGATGAATATTCCTGTGCTCCAACATGGCAAGAATCAGTTGGACAAAATCAGTAGAGTAAGGAAATTAATCTGTAGTCACACACCCAAATTCACACTGTGCAAGAAAATAGGACTGGCATTTTGACAGAGGAAGAAACAGTTGAGACTTCCCCAATAATTGCTCAAAAATTTAAAAGGTTGCTACAAAGAGGAAGGAAACAATCTATTATTCATGTCATTGGTTAAACAATCTATTATTCATGTGAAAAATGCAAGCAGCAGTAAAATAAGAAAAATAAATATTAAAATTCAACAGCACAAAGTGTTTTGATAGAAAAGATATTGAGAAAGTAGGATAATCTCTGCAGCCAGGAGTCTTTAGGAACATGTTAGACATGTTGTAGTAGTATTGGTGTGGTACAGGAAGATTAACTAAATGATCTCTCAAGGATCTTTCAGTACTATACAGTTTCTATACATAAGGTGTTAGAAATAAAGTGATACTGCAATAAAGTGAGACTTGACTAAGATAATGCTCAGAGAGCTCTTGCAAATGATTATGAGAAGTAAGAACCAATTTAAAAAAAACAAAAAAAATAATTATTTTTATCTCTATAAAGACACAGAGGAAAAAAAAGTTGCAATATAAGAACGAGATTTTTAAAATAACAATGAACTAGAACAGATATGGCAAATAAATGTTGAAAACACAATTGAAAAAATCAAACATCAGGATGGCAAATCCTTCAACTGAGGTGGAAGTGAAAAGGCTTAGCACTTTAGGAAGACTGGGCACAGCCTTCACTTCACAGTAATGAATAAAAAATCTAGGAAAATTAATGAGAAAGTATAAAACACTTCTGAGAAAACACAAATGCCAGATTTCATCTTTATGAATCATGAAAATAGAAACTGTATGCTTCAGGAAAATGATGTATCAGTAACTGCAAAATAATTATTTTCCTGACCTTAATATTATGCAAGACTTTGGAAGAAATTTTTGGAAGAAAAAAAAAAAAAACCAACTTGAAAACATGCAGATTAAAAAAAAAAAAAAGAAAGATAAAACATAATCTGTGTTAACCAAACAACAGATTGTCCTGATATCTCAGCAAGAAACTATTTTTATAGGAAAATTTAAATATAGTAGATTTATTTTTGCCTGCTCTTCAAATATGGTGCTTAGTGCAAAACAGTTGGCGGAGACTGACTACATGGGAATTAGTAAATTAATTCTGATAGGAAAAGGAAATGACTTATGTAAAATGACACCTGGGCATGCTCAAGGGGGAATTACCGATCTGGATGAAGGTTAATATTCTTTGCCATTTTCAAATAAAAGAGAGAAATAGGCAGCTAGTGGGTATTCAGTCCATGGGACCAGAGCAGAGGTTTCATTAAGTAAAGCCAGAGAAACATATAGGCCTAGGACAGTGTCCCACTATACATGTTGCATTGCCTCTGAAGGTTCATATTGGTGCTGGCAACAGAGAGAAGTCATGCTGCAGCCCACCACACTGCACAGGTCAAACTCCTTGGAGTCAATTGCCTGCCCTGATGTGTGTGGGATATTTTGGGGGTGCCAGAGGAAGTCCGCTTAGGCTCAGTGGCCTGGAGATAGAGGGTGGCATCTCCTCCTGGCATGGCCTGTGAGCAGGGGAGTGTTAGAGTCACATGCAAATGACTGAATGCTGACTCGGTGGTGCCCTGAGGTTAAGATAACTGAATAGGAGATGAGAAAGTGCTGGACAAGACATGAGACAAATATTGGGTTTAACAAAAACCAAAAACATGAGAAGCCGACAAAAGTAACAGCAACATGAGGAATAGCCAGATTTTAAAAAGGGATGAGAAGAAGGTATGTGAGAAACAGACAAACTTCACAGATAATTATCTGTGAAGGGGAGCCTTTAAAAAGTAGAAATCTAGAAGACCACCACTGCCCGAGAAACATACTAATACTATGTAAGGTTGTCACCTCATTACCTGAGTAATGATTAGAAATACTAAATGTGGGTACAGATGCAGCAAAAGTGGAAGCAATGGGGAAAAATCACTGAAGGGCAGGTTGCTTATGTTGGATGGGATAAGGGTGAGAAATGGGAAGAATAGTGAGGCAAAAAGGGATAGGAATAGACAGAAGATACTGACGGATTTTTTTTTTTTTAAATCTGAATAAATAGAATATTTGTCAACTATTTCCTGACAGAAAAGGCAAAGTTTTGCATTTGCAAAACTCTGATGCTATCCTTTCAAGAACTCAGGTGACATCTCTCTGTGTAGTTCTGGTGCCACATCCTGCCATACACATTAGGAAAGGCTGACCCAGTGAGAATAAGTAGCAGAAGGAACTGTAGAAATGAGAGTAAATAAAAGAAAATTGCTTTCACTTCCCAAAGGATTACAACAGCCCTGCAGCTATGTAAATCAGTGTCTTCCTAACCTCAAGTAATCTAAAGCAATCCTGCACCTGCCCTTGCTAAATTGTAAAACCAATACAACCTTGCAAGAAACTCAGTGTTATAATAAGCAAGGTTATTCAACTGCAGCCCAGAAGCTGAAGTAATTAAAGACTTACGTATTTAAAAAAAGAGCTGTGTGCCAACTTAATCACATCTAGGAGAGAATACATATTATAGACAAATTGTCTCTCAGACTCAGGAACAGTTAATATATTTTTCCTGAGCATGACAAGAGCTATCTCTCTCTAGAACACTGATGATTTACAATGGCTAATCAGAGAGAGGAAAAAGTGTTACCAATACACTCCTTGCTGTTTCAAAGAAGTTGACAGGGAAATAAGTTGTATCAGAGCATCCAGATGGATCCATTCTTCACCAATCTGATTCACTTGACTCTAACAGTCCAATTTGACACTAAAGTAAGAAATAAAATTTAATTTTAATATTCTTATATCAGCATAATTAATTAAAAAAATTATTTCCAGCACAAGAGAACTCCAAAGAATAGCATCTACATTTTCACAGAATCATAGAATCACTCAGGTTGGAAAATACTCTTGAAATCATCAGGTCCAACCATTTACCCTAGTCTGCCACATTCACCACTAAACCATATCACTAAGCACCATGTGTAAATGACTTCTAAACACATCCAGGGATGGTGACTCAACAACCTCTTTGGACAGCCTTTTCCAATGCTTGATTAAAACGGCTAAATTGTGGCCACTGAACAATTTCCACTTATTCTGGAGCTATCTGCTCAAAAAAACAAGCTCAACAGTATAACAGAAGAAACACAGGGGGAAAAAAAATATATTGTTTAGCATTTAATCATTTCCAGATTAAAGTATTCATCATGTGTGATGATGATGGGGATTTGGTATAGTGGAGTAGGGCAAGGTGGATCAGAACAGAAGACAGTAGAACAGAAGAGAAAGAACACATGCCCTTGTCAAAATATTCAGGTTGCACAAACGAAGCCAATTAGCAACTCAACTGAAAATATCTCTTCTCCCAGGCAGAAGGAATTATTTCAACACATATAGCTCTATGTTTTCAACAGCTAGATAAAATGAATATATGCTTCTAAAGGAAGTAATAGCAATGATCGTAGCTAATTATAAAAGGTCTTTTGTTTGGTGAATCATCCACATTTTCAAGTGCTCACAATTATACATTGGAAAATCCTATTTCCTGAAGTTGTGACCTAATTTGTTCTCAACCTGAAGAGAAGTGTTTTTAGACACTTAAGTAAAACTGGTTGAGGCTGCTATAAACTCTTGTAGTCGTAACCTGCTGTTACAATTTTGTAGAATGGGCTTTACAGCGAGAAAAGAATCTTTAATGTAAAGTTTAAGTCTTAGTTTTTCTGTGGCTTTTACTGAGATATAGGAACAAAAGGATAGCAACAACTTGAAAACTTAGGCATTTTTAAGCACACCATGTCATACAGACTTCCTGCATTGTTGAAAAGAGTATGTGGATCATAGGGTCACAGAAAGTAAGGGTTGGAAGGGACCTCCAGAGATCATTGAGTCCAACCCCCCCTGCCAAAGCAGGATGATCCAGGACAGGTCACATAGGAACATATCCAGATGGGCTTTTAAAGTCTCCAGAGAAGGAAATTCCACAACCTCTCTGGGCAACCTGTTCCTGCTGGAAAGCAGCTTCATGGAGAAGGACTGTGGACAATAAGTTATCCATAGGACAGTAACGTGTCCAAGAAGGCCAGTAGGCTGGAGTGTTGTCAGCAGGTCAAGGGAATTTCTGCCCCTCTGCTCTGGAGAGACCACGTCTGGAGTGCTGTGCTAGTTATGGCCTCTCAGTTCATGAGGGACAGGGAAATACTAGAGAGAGTTCAATGGAGGGCTACAAGGATGAATAAGGGACTGGAACATCTGTCTGATGAGGAAAGGCTGAGAAACATGGGACTGTTTAGGTTCTGGCAGGGAGGCTGGACTCAATGATCTTTCAAGGTCCCTTTCAACTCCTAACATTCTGTGATTCTCTGATTCTGCAATTCTGTGTAAAGTCATGTTACCCATACCATGCAGCAAGCAATGCTATATAATGATATTGCACACACCTTTATATAAATCTCTGTGTGTTTAACAAAGGTTAAAACAAAAGGAGTCTCACATGCAGTGCTCTGTTCCTCCTCTGCAGCAGAGGGGATTGCCAACCACTTAGCACAGCACAGGAATGAGCAGTGCAAGTACAGCAGAGTATGTCTCTAGTGTCTCATGGCAGTTTTTATAAGGAGATTCTTTTCTTACATAGCAGGTAATTTTCAGATTGATATTGTCATTGAAACAAACAGGATCTCCAAAATGTTCTAAAGTGTGCACAAGACCATATTAGGTGAGGCCTTGAGTAACCTGTTCTAGCGGAAGGTGTCCCTGCCTATGGTGGGGGGTTGGAACCAGATAATCTTTGAGGTCACTTCCAACCTAAGCCCATTCTATGATCCTATGACAAATTTGCCATAATCCTCAAGAAATTAAAGGCCAAAGTCATCTCTGTCGTGTGGTTGGCATGCCACAGAGGAAAGGTCCCACTCAAGAGTTAGAGAAGTAGGATTAGACAGAAAAATTGCTATTGGTAAGACAAAGGGTGAAGACAGTGGAGAACTAGAACTAGGAAGTATGCTTGTCTTTAAAACCAAGAGCTGCAATTTTTAGTAGCCATTGGACACTGTCATTCTCTTTGAATATGATAGGAGTTTCAGATTATTTGCTATATTGAAAGCTTGAAGATCTGTGAATAATTAGCACCTGGTTCCTGAATTGTGACTGAAGTCACTGGCAATGACTAGAGGTGGATGACATAGCCTCCATTCCTACCATAGCACGAGAGCTGGATTAAATATATTTATGTCAGCAAGGTGGATCTTGACTAGATGAGTGCTGTGATGGATGAACTAAGATGAAGGTTTCAGTATAGGAGGTATCAGGAAACAGCAGCAGTCATGGACAGTGCCATGGTGTTACTAATAGAATGGGCAGCAGCCTCAGAGATGCAACAGACTTCATCTGACAGCTGATGACAGGAGAAGAAAATGTCTAGCAATCTCCCCCATCACAGAAAGACATCTGGCTCAGGTAAGGACATCAGAGCACTGCTGGCTTCTGCTAATGATACCAAGTTGCTCAGTGATTCAGGACTAATACAAGGACCTCCAGCTATTAATTTGTTACTAAAGCTGTTCCATGAGTCTGAACACCAAACCAGCTTCAAGCAGAGTTCATAAACACAGGTAATATCACCTGTCAGACAGAGCAGAACATCACCAGTTGCTCATGTGAAAAACTGAGGGACTCCCTTTAGGCTCTGCAGCATAACAAATACAGATGACACGAATTATTTTGTCTCATAGGTAGTTCAGTGAATTTCAACCCTCTTTTCATTTAACTGCAGAAAGAACTGGACTTCAGTAGACAGAAAGAGGGATAAAATTTCACTGCAGTACTACTCTCCTCTGCAGAATTACAGACTCAGAGTAAAAGATGTATCCCTGGCACAGAAAAGCAGTCTGCAATGAACACAGATTCATAAATTTGAAGGCAAAGAAAAAGATTATTATGATCATTTATGCCTTCCTGCCTAGTTCAATTTACAGAGTATGCCACAAGTGATTGCAGTGTCAAATCTAATAATTTACAGCTTAACTAGAGAACATGCCATGAGAATGATGGGAACTTCTCCATAATTTTACAGTGTAGCACAGTCTGCTCTGTAGTGCTATAGAGCAGTTCCCTTTCTAGAAAAATCACTGGAAAAAAAATAACCTCACACTTGTAAAAACATTGGTTTAAAACATATTTTTGGCATTCTTCTGTATCTTATTTTGAAGCTAGACTGAACTCGGTTTTCAAAAGCAAACGTATTGCTAAAGTATTCACTGAGCTCTGCCACATGAGATATTCAATGACAATTTGTGCAAGTATCACCCCTGACATAGCTGGCACATCCCAGATCCACTTCTGACATGAGGGTATACTTGCAATGAACAGTATAAGTGACCTGATCTCTTCTTTGGCTCTGCTCTGCTTCACTCTTCTGTCAGACATATTTACTCTGTACTTGTGCTCACTGTGCATCTAGGTACAGGAATGTCTGGACATGTGAGATGGACCTCAGGCAGGTTTCTCTGGGAGTTCCGAATACCCACATCTAGCTGTGTCACAGTTAGTGTGGCATACAACAAACTATTTATTTGCCACAAGGACCTTGCAGTCATTCAGCTAACACTCTTATTAACAGAATGGAGGCTGCAAAGGAGAATTTCACAGTGATGTTACTTCAAGGCAATGGGTCTCAGTTCTCAGCTGGTGCAGGATGCTACAAGAAAATCTATTGAAACTATGTGGGGATAAAGCCATCTTCAAAACCTCCTGAAATGGCAATACCACCTGGAAAGGGCTTATTGCCCAGCTTTTCTGCCAAGAGCATTTCTCACCTGAGCTCCAGTAAGCTTCTTCCGTACCATCAGTGCACTCATCAGCATGCCAAGTACTGTGGAAAATGTGCAGAGGAAAGGAACCAATGGACCCTGCAGTATCTCCTCTGCCCTAGAATAACCAGGCATCTATTAGAAGTCCAGTCCTACTTCAGTGCATAATTATTGTTGCATTACTTTTGGAAATTACTGACTTTTATCAGACTTGATAGCTCCTCCCCTGGAAAAGGTCAGTGTCTCCCCAGGGAGGTACGGCTCACAGCCTGTGAGAGATTGCCTGAGAGTCATACCCTTTTGTCAGCTGACCTTTAAATACAATAATGTCAGTTTGTTAACAAGAAAGTTGCATTTGTTAAAGTCCTTAAGTGTTAGTCTGACATGACTTGCCATTTAAAACATTTAGCTGATTTTTTCCTACCCTGGGATCTAATGATAATGCTACAGTGTTAATCTTTGAGGTCGCCTACTAGGCAGATTCCCTCTCTAGCCCATATTTGCAAGCTTAATATAAATACTCTGCCGTTAAACTATTTTTAAGGAAGTTCAGACAGAAGTTCAAAGAAATAAGCATACAATTTCCAGAATTTTTTACACTGAGGACTAGGAATGCCCATTCTGTTTCTCTCTGTTCCTCATTTGGCAATGTTGGGAAATCTAGCAAAAGATTTTTGGAGTAGATGATCTCTGAGGTCCATTTGATCCTAAGCCATTCTGTGATTTCATGGGTCTCACTAAATCAGAGCTCTGAAATACCAATAACATACTCATCACCTCTACACTAAAGGAGCAAATACTGAGCATTTAATTAAAGGCAACGGGAGAGCAAAACTGTTTTCCAGATAAGAATTCAGCTATAGTTGGGCAAATGTAAGTCATGCAACATAGCAGCATCAATTGAGAAGTCCTAGGCTTCTGGTGCTGCCAGTATTCAGAATGTCATTCATGATATTCAGCCTCTTGGGGAGCACATATATTGGCGACAGAAAGTACAGGACTTTCTGTCAGACTATCTAGAGACACCATTTCACTTGTCAGATTCTTACACAAATAGAAGTTCAGGTTCTTACAGATCCTCTCCTAGGAGTTACTCAAGTAGTTACAGAGTACAGGTATCAAGCCAAATGCAAATCTTCCCTAAAATCTTCCTGAGTGCTTGATGCACACAGCCCTTCTTCCCTTGAAGGCTGCTTATGTAGACATCTATCAAAATGTAGAAGGTGCCTTTTTGCCTACTCAACAAGTTTGCTTTCAAAGAAAAGTGAGGAAAATGTGTATGCTGATAACCACCATGTGGGGACTAAGGCTATGGGATGTGATGCAGAGCACACCTGCTTCCAGCATGGACACATCCATAAAGAAAAGAATCACAGACTCATTAAATCTCTATAGACTCATAGAATGGCTTGAATTGGAAGGGATCTTAAAAGATCATCTACTCCAACCTCCCCACCTTGGGCAAGGACACCTCTTAACTAGACTCAGCTGCTCAAGGCCTCATCCAACCTGCCCTTGGATACCTCCAGGGAGAAGGCATCCACAACCTCCTTAGGCAACCTATTCCATAGTCTCACCACACTTGTACTGAAAAATTACTTCCTGAGATCCAGTCTAAACCTACTCTCCCTCAGCTTCAAACTGTCCTTATGAAAAGTCTGTCTGCAGCCTTCCTGTAGGATCCCTTCAAGTATTGGAAGGCAGGCAGAAGTTCTCCCCAAAATCTTCTCCTCCCTAGACTGAACAACCCCAGCTTCCTCAGCCTGTCCTCCTAGAGGAGATGGTCCAGCCCTTGGATCATCTTTGTGGCTCTCTTGTGGACTCACTCCAATATTTCTGTGTAATTTTTTGACGGGGGCACCAGAATTGGAGGCATCTAATCTAGGCTGACTGTCTATTATCATCTGTATCTCAACTTTATCCAGACACCTCATGAGGATTACAAAGTCCCTGGCCCTCAGTTTTGAGAGTGAGAACAAGGTGAGAGGAAAGGAGCAATGTATCATCAGAGTCTGAGAGTTGTTTAGAGCAGAGAAACCATGACCAAATATCCCTGACTTGGCACTACGAAAGCCACATGAAAAGAATGCTAAGAATTCCAAACTGATTTATCCAATCCAAGGGAAAATGTTCTTCAGAAATCTCCATCATGAATCACCTTCATCATGAATGTGTGATTGCTTTTCACTCACAGCAGATCTAAGGACACAGATTCCCTGCAACTCACCAGAGCATTGACAGAGTTGTGCTGAGGTTGTGGCTCCAGCTGTGCCCCATAAGCAGTGCTTCAGCTGCAGATGCACACACCAAACCTCAGATGATTTTCTTATCTCTGCTTGATATATTTTCCCTTTAATGTAGTTCTGAAGCTCACATTATCCCTTTTAGCCACATCATTGCAGGCAGCTCATGTTAAGCAATTACCTGCAATGACCCTGAAGTCCTTCTTGGGTTCTAATGGACCTATCATGCTCATTACCATAATATCAGGGTCACCATAGCATCAAGGTACCTGAGTCTGTTACATCAACCTGCAGAGCACAGCCTTGAGAACAGCAGAGAAGGAAAGGAGATCAAGATAAAGATTTGATTGTAAAAGATTTTTAAATTTAAATTTGAGAAGATTTTTTTGGCAGATCAAAAGAAAAATTTTCAGTAACCAAGAGAAGAATTAGTGGTTTCATTGGAAATACTGATGTTAAAATCACTTTATCAAACACAGCACAAGACTGCAGTGCAGAACCTGACAGGGAATCCTTTTTTTTCTAAAAACAAATAGATTGAACAGAAGCAAACTGCAACAAAAGACTGATGCCACTGTCACATACACTGCACAAACCAGGAGTCATTTCACTGAAAACCATGCAGTTACACATGTGCAAGAGTGCTGGAAGAGCAGAATTTACCTCTAAGTGGCAAAGTCATACAATCACAGAATCACAGAATGTATCTGATTGGAAGAGACCTCCAAGATCATCCACTCCAACCTTCAACCCAGGACTGAAGGGTCAACACTAATCCCTAAGTGCCAGGTCCATGTAGACCACTTGAATATCCCTGGGGACAGTGACTCCACCACTGGCCTGGGCAGACTATTCTGATGTTTAAGAACATTTTTAGTGAAGAAATATTTCTTAATACCCAGATTGAACCTCCCCTGGCACAGCTTGTAACCATTTACTCTAGTTCTGTTGCTTGTCATGAAGGAGAAGAGGCTGGGCTAGTCCTCACTCCAGCATCCCTACAGGTACTTGTAGAGAGCAGTGAACTCTCCCCTCAGCTTTCTCTTCAATTTGAGCCATTGAAACCTGGAAGACTAAATTAGGAGAACTGAGAGAGAGAGGAAAATTAACCAACAGCACTTTCAGGGACATGCTGAAGCTATCTAATCTTTAAACACCTGCAAGACCTATCTAAAAACCAAACTGAGAGGTGGAGCTGCTCATTAAGCAGAGGTGTGGAACTACCATAGAAGCTTGAAAAGGTGAAAATAGGTCCTAACGAGAGGTTTTATCCCTTAAATAATATTGATGCAGCCTACAGAACCAAGGACACTTCTGAAAACAGGAACCTAAACTGAAAAGAAGGGAAAGGTTGGTGTAAGTAGGAGAAGCAAACATCAGGAAGAAAAGATGTTTGCTACCTGAAAGATGATTACCTAGTGGCTTTCTTTCTGCTCATCACAAATGTGATAGATATCATAAGGAACCTAAAACACCTACAGCCTCAACAGGAGAAAACAAAAGGAAAGAAAATGCTTGATGCGAAGAGGACGAGAAAAGGAAATTACTCTAGGTTCATTGTGAATCAAGGCAGACTGAACAGGAAAGATGAACCATGAAGGAACAAACCAGCTGGCATTTAAAGTCAAGGTATTGAGCAATATGTATGATGATAGAGGAGTTCCAATGTTTAAGATGAAAATTTGAAAAAGAAACCTGCTGTAGCCCAGAGCATAAAGGAGAGCTCTGAAAAGGCAAGTCCATTGAAGCAGGCGGATGAACTCTTTGCACTGACATTCACTTTAGAAGAAACTGAGGACATCACTACATGAAAGCTTTTTCTTATGGGCAAAGACAAAAGGGACAACGATATCCACAGAGCCAGTTTGAAATCAAATTGTGGTATAACTACACATAAATGACATATTGGTGGACCTGTGGATAAATACTGTCTGATTACAAAGTCAGCATTGCTGTTTTAAGGGGAAGCCACTTTGCAAGTGTCTTAGAGGCTTCTACTAAACGGGTCAACAGTTTTTTGAAAAATCTATCCTGATTTTCAATGAATTTTTAAAGGAAGTGGAGAAGCAGTGGGTTAAGAGAAAAGGACCTAGCATGTATAAAATATTTGATAAAATATAGAAAACTGATAAATAGGTAAATAAATAGTTCTTGCAGATAAGAGATGTCAGCTCTGGATTCTGTATGGGTCTATACCGATTAATATATCCATAAATTACCTAGAAAATAGGGTAACCAATATTAAAAGTAGTAAGATGAGAGGCAGTTGTGAAGTGTTGCAGAAGAACTGACAAAATGAATTAGGCAATAAAATGCCAGATTAAATTTAGTGTAGACAAATGTAAAGTGATAGTCATGTGGAAAATGGTTTATTCTGAGCTATCTTTTATCTCATGTGAGTGAGAACTCAGGGTACAATAGCTCTATGTAAATCCTGTCTCTGGGCTCAACAGGCATTTAGGGTTAAAAACTAAAACCATAGTCTCTTGAAGTTGCTAAATTAATTTTTGACAATTGTGTTTCACGAAGATGAGCAAGATTTCTGTTTGGCTAATTTAATGTTGAGGTGAAGTAAAGGTGTGCAACTAGACCTTGCTGAAAATGGAGCAAGGCTCATTTCCAATTTCAGTTTGTAAGTAATGATGAGGTGGGAAAGGATGAAGCTTTATAAACTTGAAGAACATAGTAAGCAAAACCAATAGTTAGCAGTTTCTTCATTAATTACACTTAATAGTTTTGCATTAAAGGAACCTGATTTTTCAATTTCTGTAGTTTTATTTCCCCAATAAACAATATCTAACTACTGTTTTGGTATCTTTCCAAGTAAATGTCAGTTAAGCTGAATTTCCATTCAAATGAAAATTCACACAAGTAATATTTGAACAGAATGAAATGTCCAGTAAATAATAAATTCACTATTAGCTGCTTTCCTGTATAATAAAACTGTAAATACTAAGAAGCACAATAAATGCATGTAGCTTTGTAACACCTTAGACAAATATGAACCAGGCACACATCTTTTACTGAGCAAATAGCTTCATTAAATTTATCAAATTATATCAACTAATTAAAATAGGTTTGATTTTGCAGAATATCTTAGGGAAAACGGTAAATACTATTGAAATTAATGCTTGTTGACTTAAATGATACTTCAAATCACTACAGTTTAAACCACCCATCTTGATGCCTGTACTGCACATACATTGTTTTTTTATGGAGGAAATGACATCTCATTTGGAAAAGGCTGAAATATAAACCTATTCCATTTCTAGCTGTCGAAGATATACATTTGCAAGTATGAAATTATTCTGTGATCTATATTTTGGAAGTGGCTTTTCTGAATTACTGTAAATTACAAGTGTTGTCTGCTTAATCTTTGTTCAGAAATCTGAGTACAAAGAGCATTTTCACACTTGTCATAGCTATGGATAAAGTATGTAGATAGGAGAGACAGAGAGGAGTGAGCACATCTGTATTTTGGAGCATTTCCAAGTGACAATGTGATCTGTAAATAAGGTGAAAACAGAAGTTTCATAGTACAGGTACAGGATGTAAAATGGTGGAAATCATGAACTGCTGAACTATGACAGCTGCAGAAACAACACTTTACATGACTGTGCAGTGCCTCCAACTTTCCAAGATTGCCACCTAGGATAAATCAGGATCTGTGATGCTGAATTCTAACATATGGGAGAAAGTTAAGATTAATTCCTAAAAGACATTACACACAGAAACAATGGGTTTGAAAATAGATGAAATAAAGCAGGAAAGCTCATTTTAAACCCCAGAAAAAAATTGAATTCTCAGTGATTTGTTAAAAGAATTGTACTTAGAAAACCTCTTTTGATCTAATTTAAAGTAACCTCAGTAATCAGTACTTGTGGAGCTGGCGACAACAGCGAAATGCAAATTTGTACAGAGTAAGCAGCCAGTTCACACTGCATCAGAGGATGATAGAGAGACTAACATGGCAATCCAAAATGCTGCATTACTTGCCAAGCAAATCCAAAGATGTGCCACTGACAAAGCAACAAACACAAGCCAAAGAATTTTCCCCTGCCTGTTCATTTTTGTCACAGGGAAAATAAATTTTCAGAAAAACTTCATAGATGCATAGAATGGTTTGGGTTGGAAAGGACCTTCCAGATCATCTACTTCCAACCCCTCTGCCATAGGCAGGGACATATTCAACTTGTCCACATTGCTCAAGGCATCACCCAACCTGGCCTTGAACACCTCCTGGAAGGGGACATCCACAGCCTCCCTGGACAACCTGTTCCAGTGTCTCACCTCCCTCACTGTAAACATTTTCTTCCTAATCTCCAATCTAAATCTATCCTCTCCAAGCTTCAATCCATTCCCTCTCACCACTACAAGCCTATTACAAAGTCCTTTCCTGGCTTTCTTGTAGGCCCTCTTCAGGTACTGGAAGACTGCTCTAAAGGTCTCCCTGGAGCCTTCTCTTCTCCAGGCTGAACAGCCCCAACTATTGCAGCCTGCCCCCATAGAGGAATGTTCTCCAGGCCTCCAATTATCTTCAGGGCCCAGTAATTCAATGTCCCTCTTATGCTAGGGGCACCAGAACTGGATGCAGTACTTCAGATGCAAATACCCATATAGTATTTGCCAGGGGAAGGCAGTACTTGGCAGGTAGCATAGCTGTAGGCCAAACTGACTAATCTGAGGATAACAAAATCAGTAGTCACATATGAGGTTAGATTTTCAGAGAACATGATTTATTGCATCTACTGAAGCCTTTTGAGAGCCGCAGGAGAGCACAGCAGTTGCTTTTAAAGCTAGGTCATGAAGGTTATAAATGGCACATTATATATGAAATTGCACATTACCTTGGAATTACACATGAAATTGGAAGAAAAACTCAAAGAAGAGTAAAACTTCTGTGCTTTCTCTGTTCTGGCTCTTAAAAAAAATTAAAAATATTTTTTGACAAACATAACTAAGGTATTTTTTTCAAGCAAATCAGAATACAAATTGGATTAAGAAAATCAGCTTACAGGATATTTAGCTGACATAGATGTATTCAAGTAAGTATGGTCAGATGTAATCATCCTTGGATGATCAAGGCAATAGACGAAATAAGGTCTGATTACTGTCTTGCAGAAGTCATGACAGACAGGTAATATCTCGAGGACTGGAAAAGGACTACCAAATTCTCCGTCTTCAAACCAATAGGGAGAAAAAAGGACTTAGTGATCAACTTAGTTTCATATCTTGACACACACTGGAAACTTTATTAAAGGTGCTAAAAATTTGATTAGATGGTAAACAAAACTCAACATAATATTAAGAAAATTAATATGAAATTAATATGAAGCTAATTAGCAAGACAAAAAGAAAAGTATGTAATATGGCTTGATTCACAGCATCAAAAGAAGCATGGCCAGCAGATGGAGAGAGGTGATTTTGCCACTTTGCTCTGGCAAGATGTCACCTGGAGTACTGCAACCAGCACTGGAGCTCAACATGGGAAGGACATAGACCTGACAGAGCAGGTTCAGAAGAGGCCAAGTTAAATATCAGTGGGATAAAATAACTCTGCTACAAGGACAGGCTGAGGGAACTGGGGTCTTTCAACTTGAGGAAGAGAAGGCTCCAGGGAGACCTAATACCAGCCTTCCAGTACCTGAAGGGGGCCTACAAGAAGGCTGCAGAGGGACTGTTTCCAAGGCCTGCAGTGATAGGACCAGGGACAATTGTTAGAAAGGAGAAGAGATTGAAATTGGATATTTGGAACAAGTTCTTTACCATGAGGGTGACAGAACACTGGAAGCAGTTGCCCAGGGATGTAACTGAGGCCCCATCTCTGGAGATCTTCAAGGTTAGGTTGGAGAAAGCTCTGAGCAACTTGCTCTAATGGTGGATGTCCCTGATGGCTGCAGGGTGGTTGGACTAGATGAGCTTTGGAAGTCTCTTCCAACCCAAACTATTCAATGATTCTGTTTTTAATAAGATTTTCGTGGGTATCTACCATTATGTTCCTTAATGCAATGAAATAAGAAGTAATAACTCCATGATGAGTCAATAATTGGTTAAAAATTTATTTAAGCTTGGCTTTTACCTGTGGTCAACTCTTAAAATACTATGTACAGTCATATACAAGTTTGGTCTGTGTTTCATTGTACTCAGAAATGCATCTCTAAATAGGAGGCTGGGCATGTAATGTGCTTCTTAGCTGGCCTAAAAATTTCAGTCCTACTGAAACACCAGGAGATGAGATTAATTGTATTTTCTCTTTCTAGAAAAGTAGGCACTTCTTAGGTGAAATATGGCAAATTAGTTTTGACTGATTTGATTTCATAAAACAATATTACATTTAATCTCAGTTTCCATTTATCTCCAAGTATTAATTACTCTTTCAAATGTGTTCAAAAGCTATTCATTATACTTAGGTCAAACTGGCAGATCTCTGGTTTTCAAGATTACATTTTCCCTTCTCTTACATATTGTTACTGTAATGCTGTTCTTGCTGTTGTACCATCCCCACTTTGACAAATTCACTTGCTGCCAACTATGGAACTTTGTGTACTAGTTCTTCCCATTGTTACGCAATGCACATTATTCTTTCTCTCCAGACTGAACATAGGAACTTTGTGTCCACCTGACATGGACAAACACATTCATCACATTTCCTATAATCAACAGGGGAGATAATAGATGCTGGTGCAAACCTTCTCTTTGAGGCCAAACTTCTCCTACCAGCCCATTCTCTAACTTCTCCAGACATGAGCTCGACCCACACTGAGCAGTAATCAGGTTTCCTTTTATTTTATTTTTGCCAAGAACTATGTCAGCAGCTTCTTGCAGACTGAACATCCCTTGGCATGCAGCAACCCAGGATGATCAGCTGAAACCTTTGCCTTCCAGCTCCACTCACAACTAAGTATCTATGAGTATGTTCAAATTGTTAACCCTCTGACTGTTTTGATTAATCAGGCCTTTCCTAAGTATCCCATCCAGCCTAGCTTCCTATATCTGGTCTCTTTATCAAAAAATTACCTTTTTCTGTCTCACAGGTTGCTGTAAGTTACTACACTGACAGTAACTTAGGTCCAGATCTACACCTGGTCTTTCTCTCTTTTCCACAGAAGTATTATTCAATGGATCATCTCTTGGAGGCCTGCTGCAGACTCAGCATTGCCATCTCCAAAACAATTTGAGTCTGAGAAATTCTGTTTTACCTGCTTTACACTCAGCGCTTTGGTTAGTCACATGATTAGTATTCCAAACTATGTATCATGTATATATTTATTCCTACTTTTCCCTAATAGTTCTCACCCTTTGTCACAGCCAAAATTACTTTCTGCCATATTTCTGACCCTCCTGTAATATCCCCTTTCACTTCATTCACCTGTAATGTTTCGGTTCGTTGCTCTGCATTAGTGTGTGTTGGAGCTTTTTCTCCACATGCCCAGTCTGGGAGATAGATAAACAAATTTTCACTGCTTCTATTTCTCACAGCACTCATCACAGAGAAAGTCTTGGGTTTGAAGGGACCTTTAAAGGTCATCTAGTCCAATCCTCCTTTCAGTGAAGCAGGGGGCTCAACTAGGCAGGCTGACATCTTCAAATGGATCAAGTTAAAGAGACACCAAGACAACCTGGACTTGCATATTTCCAGGAATGTGGCATCTAACACCTCTCTGTGCAACCTGTGCCGGTGTTTCCTTACCCTTATTGTAAAAAAGCCCCAAAACCCTGTTTCTTTATATTTAGTATAAATATAATGTATTTCAAAACCATTATCCATTGTCTGGTCACAACATGTCCTGATATAAAGCTTGCGCTCATCTATTTTATAAGCCTCTCTTAAGTATTGAAAGGCTGCAATAAGATCTCCTTAAAGTTATCTCTTCTCCAGGCTGAACAATCTCAACTTTCTCAGCCTATCTAGGAGAGAGGTTCTATCCTTCTGACCATTTCTGTGGTCCCCCCTCCAGACCTACTCCAGGAGGTACACGTCTTTCCTGTACTGAGGGCTCCAGGGCTTGACACAGTACTTCATATGTTGTCTCACTAGAGCAGAGTGAATCAGTAGAATCACTTCCTTCAGCCTGCTGGCCACATTTCTTTTGCTGCAGCCCAGAATACAGCTGGTTTTCTGGGCTGTGAGAATACATTGCCAGTTCATTTTCAGCTTTACATCCACCACTATCCAAAGTGATTTTCCACAGGGCTTCTGCCAATACCTTAATCCTTTAGCCTGTATTGACACTTAGGTTGCCCATATCCAGATGCAAGACTTTTCACTTGGCTTTGTTGAACACAGGCCCAGTTCTCAAGCTTTCCAGTTCTCAAGCTTTCCAGATCCCTCTGAATGACATCTCATTTCTCAGGTGTGTCAACCATACAAATCAGCTTGATGTCATCTTCAGGCTTGTTGAGAGTGCATTTGATTCCACTCATATTGATGAAGATATCAAACAGCACTGATATCAGTACAGACCCGTGAGTGACACTGGTTATATACAATCTCCATCTAGACATTAAGCCATTGACTACTTCCCTCTGTATGTGACTATCCATTGAGTTCCTTATACAGCGAAGGGGCCATCCATCAAATCCATATCTCTCCAATTTAGAGAGAAGGGTGTTGTGGTGGACTGTGTCTAATGTTTTACAGGAAGTCCAGATAGATGACATCCATAGCTCTTCCCTTGCCCACTGATGCAGTCACTCCACCACAGAAGGCCACTAGGCTAGCCAGGCAGGACTTGTTCTTGGGGAAGCCACACTGGCTGTCTCAAATCAAATCATGTGCCTCAATGGCACAGCTTCTAGGAGGACCTTCCCAGACACAGAGGTGAGGTGACAGGTCTGTAGTTCTCCTTCCTACCCTTTAAAAAAAATGTCTGCAGTGATTCTCTTTTTCCAGACACAAGTGACTTCACCTGACTTCAATGATTTTCCACATATAATGGAGAGTGGCTTGGCAACTACATAAGAACTCAAGAACACTCCAGAACAGTGCTTTAATTGTTCTCTGCTGTCCTGCTTCCTTTTCTTGTAGAGGAACTCCCTTTCTTCACTTGTTCAGCTCTGTCTGATCCCAATCTCTCCTTCATTCATGAAAATTCTTCACTTCTATTTTCCCTTTATCTGTTCCATGATTCAGGGTTTCTTTCGTACCCATCCTCCTTCTTAGGTTAGTCTTCATCCCAATACGTAGCCAGTTAGGATCTGACCAGCACTCATGGGTAACACAATCTCTGTTTTGCTCATTCACTCATATTTGCTCTTTCTTCTTTCTGCATTGTCTTCATTTATTATTCACAGTACTGCACTCATTTCTTTTAACACTTCCAAAACATTGCAGTTCCCTCATTTAAAAGATAATTTATTGAAGATTTCCTGCCAAAACACATTTCATAAATAATACTAAGACTATTCTTCATCCTAAAACCTCTGTTACCACCTCAGAAGAAGTTTTCTTCAAGGAACATCATGCTGATTAGGCAGTACTTACTGTCCTCTGCTCCTTGTGCCCTGCAGACCTAGAATTAACTGCTTCTATAATTCCAGTCTCTTGGTTAATCATGCACAAACTTTACTCTACTGAATAATGCAAGTTAAAAGTTTCCCAGGATAGTGTGCCTGATTTACTATCGCTCCCTCTCCATGAACACTAGATCATGGGTTGGACTAATTCTAATGCCTAACTGTAATACAGCACATGAGCAGTAATTTTTGCATATGATTCTACAGCATTGCTAGCATTTATTTTTCATTGTTGTCAGACAGATTTCGAACCCCCTTGCATATTTTCAATGGGAATTTATTGAGAAGTTGAAATAACACTGCTTTATATGTTCCAGGTATAATAATTACTCAGTTATTTGCTTTCAAAGCAGCAGTCATAAAAAATAACAGATCCTGGTTTCAAAACTAATCTGTGCTTTTAGGGTGGGGAATCACAATCCCATTATTTCCTGTGAGGTTTTCACAGCCAAGGTCTTTGCTCCACAAGGGATAGAAGTGCTCATCATGAATTTAAACAGGATTTATTAACACAGATTCAAATCCATGATTTTGAGAACCTGGAACTTAAATGCTGCCTAACTGTAACTGACTAAGTTTCATAATGTCTCAGGTTTTAATTTTTAAATTCTCAAGCACCTCAACACAGGAAGGACATGGACCTGATGGAGAGGGTCCAGAGGAGAGCCACAAAAATGATCATTGGGATGGAATACCTCTAATACAAGGACAGGCTGAGGAAACTGGGGTTGTTCAGCCTAGAGAAGAGAAGGCTCCGGAGAGACCTAATACTAACTTTCCAGTACCTGAAGGGAGCCTACAAGAAGGCTGCAGACAGTTTCCAAAGGCCTGCAGTGATAGGATGAAAGGCAGTGGTTTGAAATGAGAGAAAAGGAGATTCAGACTGGATATTAGGAACAGGTTCTGCACCATGAGAGTGGTGGAAAACTGCAACAGGTTGCCCAGAGAGGTAGTTGAGGCCACATTCCTGGAGATCAAGGCGATTCTTGACAAAGCTCTGAGCAGCCTGGTCTAGTGGAGGATGACCCTGCTCGTGACTGGGGGTTGGACAAGAACGACTGAAATAATTCTATGGTTCTATGAGTTTATCTTCCTGGCCCTACAAGTAACAGAAAGCTGGACAGGAGATATCACTGTTAACCAATATGATCACCTTCAAGGATGCACTGGGTGAAAGGACTTACTGATTGATATACAAGAAGAAAATATTGGATTTGTGTGGACATGGTATTGGTGGTTTAGCAGCAATAATGCTGTTACCAGAATAATACGCAACTTCTGCCATATAGGATTGAAGAACAACTAAAGAACAGAAAAAGTTATAAATGATTAAAGGACTGGAAAATACTGCCTGCAATGAAATTTTCATAGGTCTGACTTCATTTAGTTTAAGCAAAAAATGAACCAAAAACCCCCAACCCAACAAAAGAGTTTAAAAAAAAAAAAAAAAGGTTTGATTATGTGCTGTAAATTCAAATTTGAGTAACAATCTGATCGTAGCTGGCTCATGGGCCTTGGAGATAATGATAAAAGAAGACCTAGTGAGTGCAAAATGAAGGAAGAAAAGTTCAGATTCAGAAATAAAAGAAGGTGAGGATTTTAAGAAAAGGGATAATTAACCACTGAGATAACCTAACAAGATTATTGTTAGGTGCACTGCTAGGCTGTTGGGTTTTATTTGCTTTTAAATTTTTCTTTTATGTAAGGAATATTTAATTCAAGAAAATTTATTCAGGAAAGCCTTATGGCATGTATTATTCAAGAGTTCAGAACAGATGATGGTGATGATGATAATAATAATACAAACCTAAGATCTATTCTGAGTGGAAGCCCAAGTTTATTTAATCCACAAGTATTTTGCCACTGGCTTGATTTCATTGTCGCTTTTCGATTATATTAAAAATTCTTTCATCACACCAAATTTACTGGTAAAACAAGCATACACAAGCCTCAGCTGATGCAAATTAAGTTATTTATTTAATTATAAGAAATGAAGAAAGTCTTTTCTGAATATGATTGAAATCCTGCCACTGGTTACTGCGTTTTCAGAGCAGTGTAGCACAATTGTTCCAGGGCAAATGCCCATGGCTCAAGTTCATGAAAGGGATCTGGTCAAAGACAGTACTCCAAGAATAAGAGGTTTGTCAGAGCTTTTGTAAGCCAAATTTCTAGGAACCTGACTCCAGTACACCACCATAAATTGTTACACTGGCACAATGGAAAACAGTTGATTGTGCCAGTGTGGCATGATAGTAAAATCTTGCTTTGACAGAGGGAAAAGGGAACTTTCAAAGCCAGCTTCACCACCAGAAACTGTGTTTCATGTATCTATTTCCTACTGCAGGATGACAGAATTAGACAATAGTGGTACATTGCTAGGCTTGTTAAGACAGTAGATTTTTTTCAGTGCATTATATCTGAGATGTTCTCCTTGAGTTTGTTAATGAAGTGCTTTTACCACAGAACAGTTTTTGATGCAAGCCACAAGCTCACATTACATTTGCTAATAGCTGTACTCCACATTTCCAGCCTTTAAAGGAAATAATAGAAACTTAATGGCATCCTTCTTTCTGAAGTTTAGCCACTCTCATACACTGTACATTACACTCAGCAGTCATCACTGAGGGGGAGCAGGACTCTTTTTTTTCCTTGGTGTTTAAGACTCAGTGAGATGCTGACTCAGAATCACTTTGCTTGGAGATGTGCCTTCCTCACACATTAGTCCTTTGCTTAGACCTCTAAATCCATTTAAAGACTATTTGATTCTCTACATGGCAACATGACTTTTGAATATTATCCGAATAGCACCTACACGGTGCTTTAAAACAGCACCCATATAAAGTTATGTCTTACAAACACAATTTATTTTTAGCATACAGCCCAGCGCATTTTTAAAGCCCACATTTCATATTGTATCTATCTTTGATTTGTGCCACGGAGAAGTCCTAGTTAAGGCAAAGTCCATCCAAATGTTCCTTTTAGCATTTCTGAACTGGCATGCTATTTTTAGAGAAGATTTGTTATTCTCTCATCTAGCTGCTATATTTTGATCTGCTGCTAACAGGCCTCAAGCCAGCCATAATATGTCATATCCTGAAAAAAAAGAGGAGAGAAACAGTGGAAAGAAGACCTAGCTGTGTACTTATATTCACACAACACATGCAGGACAAAGAAATTCAGCTTAAAATGCCTGCAAGCTGCCAGGTAAACAGCTAAAACAACTCTGGGTTGCATTGTTCCTGTGATGTATGGTCACTAATACTTAAGGCTACCATTAAACCCACTAATTTTGATGATACAGCTTATAGGTCATAAATGACTCTCTTCTTCAAGTACCTAATCAAACCCTAAAAGTGTGCCTGGATCTCTATTTTCTGAATTCCTTTAATATTATGATACAGTAATTTAAAACTTTTACTATATCAAATGCTGTTTTGCACTTCTGTAACTTGTAGTCCACCAACACTGCAGAGCACTGCAGGAAAAAAAAAAAAAAAGTTCTACTTTAAAAATGACTCAGCACTGCCCATCATTACTCACTATTATTGGAGAAATTTCAATCATGCAGGCAATAAGATCAAAGGTAGCTGTTCAAAAATCGGATATGTGAATAATTTTCAAATTATTTCTACCTCCAGATAAAGGTGAGGTTTAATTCTCAAGGCTGCTGAACAACTCTAGCTTAAGATTTCCTTTTTTAAAATTCCTCTGACAAATCAATGCTCATAGGGTGACCACTTTCACCTGTGAACACCCTGAAGATCACCACAAGGAATGTAATGGCATTGATAATACGAACCAGATTTTCCCAATTCCATTTTTGCTCTCAGTTATCATTCACTTCTACAGGTATTACACCCATTTATTCAATGTTAGTTTTTCAGAAATTTCATGCTCTTTAAAGCTCCTCATCCAAGAACGTTTCTGATCTGGGATCATAAAAGTTTTTGACTTGTTTGTATTGATTTGCTTTTATTCCTTATGTTAAAAAAAAAGATTTTTAGATCTTGAGAAGATATCCATCTTCAACAAACTGCAAGCCTCAGTGTATGCACAAAGCCAACTTACTTCCTTTGCAACTCACCTTTTATCATAGAAAAGATAATCCATAACAACACTGAATCACTTGTCCTGCAGCACTACTTTTAAAAGCCCTGAGAGTCATTTTGGTAACTTCACATTCTGATCATTAACATCAATTGCTGTTCAATGAACCAAGAAACTAAAGATCCTGACACATCCTCACACAGAAGATGAAATAAAGCCTTTCTCAAGATGTTATTGAGAGAAGACAGGGTCTCCCTTTTTATGAAGAGTCCCATGGAAAAGACAAGGGGTGATAGGGAGAAGTTACTGATGAGGAGATTCCAACTGGGGTCCAGAAGAAAATTTTTCATCATGAGGACAGTTAGACACCGGAACAATCTCCCAGGGCAAGTAATTTATTCCCCTGCATTTGAAAGTTTTAAAACTCAGCTTGACAGGGTGCTGGGCCATCTCACTTAAACTCTACTGTTACCTAGAAAGTTTAGATCAGATGATCCTTGAGGACCCTTCCAAGCTGGTATTCCGTGATACTGTTATATATACCTATATATTATAGGTATAGTTTCTATTTCTATTGGGATCCCTGACATGTGATGCAATCACAAAGAATCGACCATTGGGTGCAATATTAACACTTCCTACACTATGACACTTACCGCAAATTTGCCATCAACAGTAAATAGACTGGGATAGGTAAACGCATTGTGCTTTGACTTTTGAGTTGTTCACAAGCAATACCAGAAGACTCATATTTTGTAGGTTTCGAGTAGCTCCTAGATTGTTTGGATTAATTATTGCTAATTTTTCACCTGATGTTTCTTGTTTGCACTGTGCAGAATGAAGTTTAAAGCCCATGGGAGTTTTTTGGGTTTTTTTTTTCTCTAAGTTCACATTATCAGTAATGAACATTAACAAATCTCTTGTCTGGGTTATTAAAAGAAAGTTGAGAGCTACATAACCATGGAAACACAACTTCCAACCCCCTCAAGCACATGACTGCTCCAAGCCATGACAGGTGAAGTCCTGGTAGCAGGAAGGCTTGATACAACAGATCGTCTGTAAATCTAGGCATTAAATTTTGTTCAAACTTATATTCAGTGGAGTTTTCACCAAGGAACTAGACTTTTTAAAGCACAAAACTAATATCTAAAAGGACACAGCAGTTCAATCAGCTGTATGTGTTAATGTTAACTTGTGTGTCATGGGAGCACTGGGAGCACTCCAGAACCTTACCTCAGGTCTGGGTTTTTTAGGGCTTTGCACAAGCACATAGTGGGAGCTGAAATGGCTTGCAAATAACAAAACAAAAAAAACAAAAACAAACAAACAAACAAAAAAGTCTTGTTTGACCACATCAGTCACACCACCAGAAAATCAAGCTGCTTACTGAGTCCATGTCTAACTGATCCTAAGGATATAAAGAAAATCAGCACCGGAGTCAGAAGCTGAATTTGCATTGCCCATGTACCACTGTTGCCTCAGCAACAAACCCCTCCTATCTTTCTCAAAGAGATGTGCACCTCCTGTTCTGCTGCTCAGGTGTTTTTCACAAGATCAGATTTCACTACAGATTTAAAACCTGCCACCATCACTCTTTTCACTCCTCCATAAGGAAAGACTACAACCAAAGTTCTTCACAAATGTCTTATAAATTATTGTTACATTCACATGCCAGGTACACAGGGTGGTGATAGAAAAGGTGTTGAAACACTGCTATTTCAACACTTTATCTGTTGTTGAACATGCCAGTTCCACATTTTACTGACTGGGAAGTTCAGCTTTCACCAGGTGGTATTATTCCAAAGAGACCACCTTGTCAAAGGCTGCTTCCAGAACTTGAGCATTCCCCATACATAAACCCAGAGAGTATCTTGTTTAGGAATAGCTTCAAAGTCCTTTGCTGCTGTTGAATTTATTCTGAATCTAGTCAACACAACAAAATTAGCCTTCAAAGTGCTCCCTAGTCCTAGGACATCCCAAGCTTTGGAAGGAACTGCAACATGTAGATGTGCTACCTGGGGACACAGACTGGAGCTACTCAGTGCACACTCAATACTTAGGAAGACTGAGTCCAGCTCAGACCACAGCATGACCATTCAAATTACACTCTTAGAAATCTCATTCTGTTTGGGTTTTCTGTTTGTTTTCTTTTTCTTTTTTCTAAACACACATTTGCCATTGTTTCCAAGTACAGATTGTATGGTGTGTTTATTGTTTATTAAATAATCTGCAAATATTCTCCTTGGGGAAAGAAAAGCGACACACATAATGGTAGACAACCAGTGTTGCTTCCGTCACTTTCAAGAGGCTTTAGCAGTACAGTAGTAGAGAATATTGACAGTGTTGTCTTAAACAGAAACATCCCGGTAATACCCAAACCCTCCTGCATGAGTCTGCCAGCAAGCTTTAGCAGAAGAGGTGAATTGAATACCAAGAGAGAGAATTTCCTGAGTCTTACCTGCTTTCTGTGCTGTTAGAAAAGAAATGCAGAGATTCAACTTGATGACTGCATGACTGTCTCATCATTGGGGTCCTGTAAGGAGATGTTTTGCTTAAAATCTGGTGAGGACTTTGCTTCCTGCAAAGCACACCACCAGAAAATCAAGCCTGCTGTATGAGCCTGCTGGTCACATCCCTTCCAAGCACAATTCTATTCACCCACAGAAGTTCCTAGCACTGTTTTCTCACCAAAATGGCAAACACTTAACTGTGGGCAGCCCAGGATGCCTAATATATCTACCACAGATTTCTGTGTTCTTATTAGTGCTGAAGAGGGAATGTCACCTGGACTACAGTCCATGCAGAGTACAAGCAACTGGTAGGAAATTTCTGTCATTCATCCACTTGTCATCCAGAGTACTTAGCCCTCTGATAAAGATGAGAAACTAATGCACAAAGGCTGCTGCTCTGTGTCTTTTGCACTTTAGTCCATTAATTGAAGCAGTGACTCAAGGAGTGAACATCACTGAATATTATCCCAGGATTATAGGTAGTTCCTTGTATCAGCTTGCCTTGTCCCCCATGTGTTAAAGCCAAACCAACACCAGTCAAGAAAGCAAGACCTCTAGAAGGAGACTATTTGAACAGATTTGCTGAAAACAGAGATTCTGTTGTTATAGACAAACTCTGAATTCAGCTCTGTAAGTATAATGAAAGTCATAGATGATAAACGACAGTTCAGTGGTAGATCCAATGCAGTGTAAGCTGCTCAGCTCCAAAGGAACTGTGAGCTCCCCCAGTACCACAAACAGACTTGCTCCAATGTCAGTGCCAGCAGAAGATGCCTTTCCCACATCAGCTATCTGAAGAAAATGACCCAACCACACTATTCTGCCAGTTGGAGTGAAAAAACACTTCTATCTCATAAAATAAAAATGTTAAGGTTAGACAAACACAGTCCTAGCCTTGTTAGGAATTCTGTCCAAAATGAGCAGAAGAAATTGCACCCAGCTGCAAGAATACAGTGCCAGCCAGGTAGGGAATGGTTTCTGCTCACCACCATTATCAACACAGGCCAGGGGATGATGAGACTGAGAGCAGCCCTGCAGAAAAAGACTTGGGGGTGCTGCTGAATGAGAAGCTCGACACAAGCCACCAACAGGCATTTGCAGCCCAGAAGAGCAATGGCAGCCTGGGCTGCATCACAAGCAGAGTGGCCAGCAGATGGAGAGAGGTCATTCTGACACTTTGCTCTGGTGAGGCCTTGCCTGGGGTACTGCCTCCAGCCCTCAGCCCTGGAGATCTCAATGCAGGAAGTACATGGATCTGTCGGAGCAGGTCCAGAGGAGGGCCACAAAAATGATCAGGGGGCTGGAACACCTCTGCCATCAAGACAGGCTGAGGGAGCTGGGGTTGTTCAGCCTCAACAAGAGAAGGCTTCAGGGAGATCTAATAGAAGCCTTCCAGTATCTGAAAGAGGCCTACAAGAAGGCAGCAGAGGGACTGTTCCTAAAGTCCTATAGTGACAGAATGAGGGGCAATGGTTGGAAATGAGAGAATAGGAGATTTAGATTGGAGATGAGGAACAAATTCTGCACCATGAGGGTGGTGGAACACTGGACAAGATTGCCCAGGGAGGTGGTTGATTCCCCATTCCTGGAGATATTCAAGGTGAGGCTTGACAAGGCTCTGAGCAAGCTGCTCTAGTGAAGGATGTCCCTGCTGATTGCACAGAGGTTGGACTAGAAGAACTTTGGAGATCCCTTCCAACACAAACCATTCTATGTTTCTATGTGAGGGAGCAAAGCGAAAGCATTGTGATCCCATGTTTTGTGATTCACATTGTGCATGAAAATACGGCTTCATATGTGCAAAGGTAATTTCATTAGGTGCTGCCACATTTGGTTGCTGTTTCGGTGTCATTCTCTGTTTTGTTAAACCCATCAGCTGACTGATGCCATTTCAGCCATCACTTTATTGTTTTGCCTTGCGTTAAAATGTCTGCTGAGTTTTCATGTGCTACCCTTGCTGAACTATTTAGGCGCTGACAGAGCAAATTTGTCCTCAGTTCTTCAAAGCAGCCACCTTTCTTTTCCTTTATCATGCTGCATAAGTCTTTTACTTCCATTGACTGTTAATGATAAGCCAGATAAATATCCATTCTGGCTTCTGGGCTTCTTAAGTTTAGCCCAGAAAACAGTCAAAGAAAGCTGTCAGATGTATTTTAAGAATACTGTATCTTTCCACAACAGAAATCAATACTAAAATATTCTGTAATGTAAATTCAGGGCTCCCCGAAGAGTGGGCACAGAACGCAAGTTGCTGGTGGACAACTCTTAATTCTTAAACTGTTTTTCAAAATACATGGAAAAAAGTGTGTGTGGGGGGAGACAGAGCATCGCTCCCAGTTGCAATGCTGCCCATTTTAATACTGGAATTCTCTAAGAATTTTGCCAGACATGGGTGGCCATCTGTATACAAAGCATCCTCAGGCAGGCTATAGGAGCTCATCTCACTTCTGCTACTCCATGCAGCTTAATGACTACACTTAAGCATGCAGGGAACATTTAGGCTAAACAAAGTGGCATGCTCTGATTATAAGCACCTACAGCAGCAGTATCTTAGGAGAACAGACAGACTAGGTTGCCATTGACCCCTTGAGGGATTTTACATGGCCTTAATCTAAATGTAGACTATATTTATTATAAACTAAGTCTTGGAAGAAGAAAAAAAAAAAAAAAAGAAGATTGATTCCTTTTGTATTGAAAGTCATATTGCCTGGATAGGAACAATAGATATCACAGAATTTATATCTGGAAACAAGAACTGCTCCTTTATCTCCACAGCCACTTTATGGACATTCTCACTTGTGAACTCTGCCTACCCATGCATTTTACTATGGTCCTTGAAATACTCTGTTTCATTTGTTAGACATCACATTTACATCACTCCTGCATTAATCATGTCATTGGGGTCACAGTGCTGTCAGAGATTGATCTGGCCAATGTTGTTACATATTTGGCATCAACAGAGTCTGAATTCAGAAACGCCTTAGAACTGCAAAAGTAAATTATTTATGTGTATGTCTGCACATATGGCCATCATACAAATTAATAAAACTAGCCATCTCAGAAGACTAATTGATTTCTGCTTAAAAAAGCAATGTTCGTGTGTCTTAATAAATATTAGTATATCTATATATAATTAAATCTTTGTTTCTTCTTGAATCAGCATGTTCCATATTTTTTACTGTTTGTATCATCACATTTTTAACTGCTTGTATGCCATCACACAGTGATTCCAGCCCCAGAAAGGTTCTTTCTTCTCTATTTTTATTTCCAGACCTACAGACAAAAGAAGTATTTGTCTCTCCTTGAAATACTGGATATGTGCTCATTAAATTGCCATTTTTAAATGGGAACTGGAAACTTGAGTTCATTCATAAGCCAGTGAAACAATTTCTACTAATCTACAAATCTAGTAATTTCTACTGATCTAAACAAAGAGAAGAGAAGAGAAGAACTGGACCCCAAACCTGTACTGTTGATGGCCATTTTTCTTTCTTGTCTCTGCTCAAAGTAGTGGCTCCATACAAAAAGAATTACAACCATGACAGAATTTTTGTCATCACTGCATCAGGTCTTTACTATGATATTCTTCATAGTACTTAGTAACAAATACTCAATGGCTTTTTATGGTATGTCCTGCCTATAATAATTAATTTGATAGTGATTTATGAATAAGACAATATCCAGATCTATTGACCCAGGAGTTAAATATTAACTGAGGAGATAACAAGGTCAATATTCTCCTAGAGCAACAATAAATCCTTATGCTCTTCACTATAAAAAAAAAGATGCACCTAATACCACATGTACTGAAACCTACTAGGCAAATAAAGGATGTTCATGACAGAGGGAGAACTTTGTTGTAGGTAAGTATAAAAATGGAAAGGTTACAGCAAGCCAGACTAGAATCCACCTTCCATGAAGTTATTTAGAGTCAACGCTCCTGTTCAGGAAAGGTTTAAATCTGTATCCACCACAACATGGAAAGAACAGGTCGGTGATCGCCTCAGACACAGAGCTTACACTAGAATCATAGAATGGTTTGGGCTGGAAGCAACTTCCAAAGGTCCAACCTCCTCTACTACAGCACATTGCTTGGAGCCTTCTCCAGCTTGAATATCTCCAGGAATGGGAAATCAACTACTTGCTTTGGTAACCTGTTGCATTGTTCCACCACCTTCATGGTCAAGAACTTCCTCCTAACATCCAGTCTAATTCTGCTCTTCTGTCATTTAAAACCATTGCAGGCCTTTGGAAACAGTCTCTTTGCAGACTTGGAGGTCCCCTTCAGGAACTGGAAGGTCTCTACTAGGTCTCCCTGAAGCCATCTCTTCTCCAGGCTGAACCACCCCAGCTCCCTTAGCCTGCCCTTGTAATAGAGGAGTTTCAGCCCCCTGATCATTTTCATGGCCCTCCTCTGGACCCACTTGTGGTGGTTTGGCAGTTCCCCTCCTCCCCCCCCATACTTTGAAATAACCCAGGATAGGACTCCGTTGGCTGGAATTTAATAAATGAAGCTTTATATTTACAGCTTTGCACAATATACAAACAGATATTTACAATATATAACAGATATTTACAGATATATACAGTAAAAAGGTAACACAGAAACATCTCACCCCTCCCAGAGATTAGAGTCCCTAAGAGGGGGTTTTAACCACCCTTCCACTTTCCCTCTTCTCCAATCTTATTTCACTATCTGTCTTATGCAGCAGATAGGTGAAGGTAGATAGGCCAGGGGGATTAGCAGCAGGAAAGAAGTTAGTGAAATTATTCAGATCCAGCTAAGAAAAAAAAGCAGGGAGAAAGAGCCATGCAGCAGCAGCCACAGCCCAAAGCAGTGTCTTATCTATGTTTGGGTTACAATTCTTAAACAATTTCTTTTCCCAGTAACCTATGAGTGAAGTAGCATCATCAGTGTTTTCCTTTCTCAGCCTATAGTCTAATTTCTCATTCAAATCCTCCAATTAGTTCCAACCTGCACACTGCTCCATCAGGTCCATGTTCTTCATGCTTTGAGGGCTCTTCATGCAAATTTAGGTGAAGACACAGAATTAAATTTCCGTCTTACACCCATGGGCTCTGTAAAAAATCTCAGCCTTGTTTGTGGATCACTTGAAATGCTGGAAATATCTCATTATGAACATTTATAAGAACATATAAACATACATGAAAAAGGTTTAAAATAGAGTTACATTAAAAAATTACAATTTAAAGACCTCTCACTTCTTTTCAGTTAAAAACAAAACAAATAACAGTGTCAAGGAATTCTCTAACCAGTAAACACTCAATTTTCATACCTGATCCATTATTGCATTTGCTTTGCAGATAGTCCAAAAAGACTGAAGTTGACCTAAGTTAGATACTTACATTTATATTTCCATCACCTAAATTTTCTGCATGTGCAGTCCCAGTAGGGGTTTATTATTCCCCAGCTGCAGCTCTTTTAGACTCAACAGGATTACTGTGTCATAAAACAACATTCAAATCAGCACCAAGAGTTGCAGTTTAGGGTCTGAGTGACTCACACAGTCATTCAGCAGATCAGAATGCAGGGTAAGAACTATGTCAGTGTGATTTCCAGTCTCATGGATGGAGTATTTACTAACTAAATCGTGTAATGTGAAGGTAAAAAAAAACCAAAAACCTTTGAAATGGCAAGGTGTCAAGTAAAAGACTTCACTGTACATCGAGTTTAACTCTTAGCCAAGGTCAGAATTAGAAAGCAGAACAAAACTTCATTTTAAGTCAGAACAGCACTAAAGCATCTGCTTGCTTAGTTACTATTATGAGATCAAAGTGATCAACACAATTCCACTGTGAGAAGCAGTTATTAACATATCTTTATTTGAGTGATTAAACATGGTAAATAGATACTTCCACAGATCAATTCATTGTACCATGTTAAGTATCAGGCTCTAAGAGAGAAGAAAATGATCCCACACACATCTCGTTCTTGAGAAGTAATAGACTTATGGAAAATCCTGACCCTAGTGCATAGATGGAAAGCTCTGACTTTGATACAGATGTAAGCATGTATAATGTAGGGATGGAAAGATAAATAGCGCAAGCTAGAAAACCAGAGTGGGAAATCTCATTCCAATAACTGGAAATGTATATACAAAAAGCTGTGTGTACACACCTTACCCAGTGATTTTATGAGCTTTCATACAGATCCAGTAAGACATGACACAAATTCTTCTGAATTTCTACACACATGTAGATTGCACAATACATGGTGAGATTCAATCTTGCATTAGCAAGGTGTTTGGATGGGGATTTTGTGTGTGCATTTGTCCATTAATCATCCTTTATCCATACAATTTCCATACAACCCCATGCAATGCTACAGGCTTGGGTAAGTGTGACTGGAAAGTTGTCCAACAGAAAGGGACCTGGGAATTCTAACCAACAAGCAGCTGAATATGAGCCAGCAGTGTGCCCAGGTGGGCAAAGCCAAAGGCATCCTGGCTTGGACCAGCAATAGTGTGACCAGCAGGAGTAGGGAGGTGATTGTGACCTGAACTCTGCACTGGTGAGGCCACACTTTGAGTGCTGTGCTCAGCTTTGGGTATCTCATAACAAGAAGAATGTTGAGGTTCTGGAGCAGGGGCAAAGAAGAGCAACTAAGGGCCTAGAGAATGAGTCTAATGAAGATCAGCTGAGAGAGCTGGGATCGTTTAGCTTGAGGAGGAGGAGGCTGAGGGGAGACCTCATCGACCTCTACAACTGCCTGGAATGACAACAGAGGGAGATTGGTGATAGTCTTTTCTCACGGGTGATTAGTGACAGAGTAAGTGGGAACAGCCTGAAGCTGCACCAGGGGAGGTTTAGGCTGGACATTAGGATTTTTTTTCCCCTGAAGGAATGGTCAGGCATTGGAATAGGCTGCCCAGGGAGGTGGTGGAGTCCCCCTGGATGTGTTTTAAGATCATTTAGTTGTGCCACTTAGTGATATGGTTCAGTGATGAAGTAGGGCTAATGGTTAGACCTGATGATTTTTTCCATTATTCTGTGGAATAAGGGCTATGGAAAAAAAATCAGATAAACAAAGTGTTTGACCAGAGCAGAGTTTATAACCTCCAAAGTGCAAGATACAATACAGGAAGTTGAAGGAATTTTCAAATACTTGTTTGTACTGCTATACAATCTTAAGAATCCATCACATAATTTAATTTATACTGTTTGACACTAACCACAGGGGAAAAATGTGAGGATTTTTTTTTTATTTGCTTACTGTAGCTTCTGATATTAAAATGCAAATCACCTACTGTTAGCAGGATTGTTACTCTTATTTCCCAGAAACTTGTCTTTCTTGTCTCTGTTATTTGTTCTGCTTTAATATATGTGAACTGTCTTTTTAAATTCCTACAGGGAAGTTCCCACAGGTCTGTTCTAAGAGGCACAGAGGTAATTGTTCTTTTCTTTCAGCAGGGAGAACCACTCATCTGCATTTCATTTTCATGCTGTTGGAAATGGTGAGAAATGATCAGAAAATTTGTTTATCTATCACTGTTTCTCTAAAGTTCAAACTGCTAAAACAAGAAAATCCTATCCACTACTCAGAGAGAAAAATGTCAAACAGAATATATGGATCTATCAGCTATTCAAGTGGTTACATCTCAAACAATATTGTACTGGGGAAAGAGGAAAAAAGTAATTTTGTAGTTAAATATATCTCAGATAATTTAGAAGATCAACAGCAGGCAAAGGTCTCTTACTCACAGCTCCTTGTTTGTAGGCTAAAATACAAATTTCTAAGACTAGTGACTGAGCAGAGAGATAGTACAGTGAAAATTGCTTGGTTCACTTTTGGACTTAGGAATGTATTACTATAATTGAATTCCAGTTCCAGCTAAGAAGATTTTACTGGAAACTGACCATTCTGAGAGATTGTAAGATGGAAAATAAGCTTGCAATGACATGCACAAGAGCCTTGTGACAGATTCTTCTGATTGTGATCAAATTGCTTTACAAAATGTTGAAAGAAAATGATTGAGAAAACTAAAAGCAGGCAACATAAATTCAAGGAATAAATACTGGAATTAATTATTTGTTGCTGGGTTTATTCTTGTAATTTAATTTAGTGTTTGGGCTAATGCTAAATCAGCAAATGTTTTCTACACCCAGAAAACCAAAACCAGCCATAAAGCAGCTTTTTGTGCACAGCCCCATAGTCTTTCTGCTGTCACCTAAGGGAACTACCCCAAAGGCCCTTTCTGCACAGGTTTTGGATATTATGGTGTGGCTTTCCATAAGGTAGTCCTGCTTGAGTAGGACATTTGGACCAGGTGACCTCCAAAGATCCCTTCCCACCTCAACCATTCTTTGACAGTGCCTCTAAACATGTTGGTAATTTTCTGAGAAGGCTATGTGGCCACTGTAAACACCTCTGAGCCTATTAGGACTTGTCCTAATGGATCACAAAACTATCAAGAGACTGTAAATTTTCACTTTCTTATGAACTGAAAGAGGTAGATTTAGACTAGATATTAGAAAAAAATTCTTTACTATAAAGGTGATGAGACACTGGAACAGGTTGCCCAGAAAAGTTGTGGATGCTCCCTCCCTTGAAGTGTTCAAGTCTGGAATAGATGGGGCTTTGAGCAACCTAAATCAACTGCAATTCATGGCAGAAAGAGTGGAACAAGATGAACTAAGTTCCTTTCCAGTACAAACCATTTTATGATTCTATGACTTGTCAGCTTCAAACCTCGATACAAGAAAGTCATTTAAGCACATGAGTGACTTCAAGAATGGAGTACTGTCACTGAATCAAGCCTCAAAGGGTTTGACTCCTTTCTTTAACAGACCTTTCCATATCCTTAAAAAGATGCATTGCAATTCCGTTTTGTCCCAGGCCTCAGCCTAGTCCTGGGTTTCCTCCAAGCTGACCCTTCCTTAGTGCCAGCAGAAGCTGCTGTAGCTTTGCACAGGCACTGGCTTTCAGGGAGCAGTCAAGCACCTGAGATGAGTGCCCCTTGCTTCTTCCAATTATATTTTCAGGCTATTTCCTTTCTTTTGATATTTATCATTGCTGAAACTGTATTTCCTTTCTAAGCAAATATAACCTGCTGCAAGTCCCTTCCAGAGAGCTTCATTCTCCACTGCTATTCCAGTTTTACTGCACATAAAGATAATAGAATTCTTGCAGCTAAGAGGACTGATGACCTTGACCTCTGAATTGTTTTTTTTGTATCACCAGCTTGCATGGGGTTAGTCTGCCTATGGCCTTAAAAGCCACTGAAAATCCTTCCATTGGCTTCTTTCTCCTATAGGTTCAGAGATAAACATTTCAGAGTGGTTATTCTAACAAACACAACATTCTGTTTAAAGGTTGGAAAGGAAATTTGAGAGTGCATTACCACTTGTTCCTTAGTGCTAGGATTAACTAGTCTGCTAAGGGAGATGGCAGCTTCTTCCCAGTGGGAGCAGCTCATCCTCACTGAACATCAAGTTCACCCTCAGCAGGTTTGCAGATGACACCAAGCTGTGTGGCACAGTCAACTTGCTGGAGGGCAGGGATCCAACCAGAGGGACCTGGACAGGCTGGAGAGGTGGGCCCAGACCAACCTCATGAAATTCAACAAGGCCAAGTGNCTGGGCTGCATCAAGAGCAGTGTGGCCAGCAGGGCAAGGGAGGGGATTTTCTCCCTTTGCTCTCCTCAGACCCCACCTGGAGTACTGTGTGCAGTTCTGGAGCCCCCAGCACAGGAAGGACATGGAACTGCTGGAGAGAGTCCAGAGGAGGGCCACGAAGATGCTCAGAGGGCTGGAGCACCTCTGCTATGAGGACAGGCTGAGAGATTTGGGGCTTTTCAGCCTGGAGAAGGCTTCAAGGAGACCTTATAGCAGCCTTCCAATATCTGAAGGGAGCCTACAGGAAGGCTGGGGAGGGACTGTTTACAAGGTTTTGTAACAACAGGACGAGGGGAAATGCATTCAAATTGGCAGAGGGGAGATTTGAATGGAATGTTAGGAGGAAGTTCTTCACAGTGAGGGTGGTGAGACACTGGAACAGGTTTCCCAGGGAGTTTGTGTCTGCTCCCTCCCTGGAGGTGTTCAAGGCCAGGCTGGATGAGGTCTTGGGTGACCTGATCTAGTGGGAGGTGTCCCTGCCTATGGCAGGGGGTTGGAACTGGATGATCTTTGAGATCCCTTCCAACCTAAACTATTCTATGATTCTATGATTTCCCTGTGACAAAGCAGTGTCCCTTCTGCACAGCTTGGCTCAGTTCAGCCTGGGAAAAACTTGTCCAGGAATAGACTGTGGTTTTAGACTTTAATTCTGCCTCCTATGTCTGTAAGACTTTGGTTTGGAAATGTTGATATAAACCTGCTGCTCTGGGGACAGGTTTTTCTCCATTTTTTGCTGTTTTAAAACCCAAGTATGTTCAGTGACTTCTGTAACATCATATCTGATTTCCAACTCAGAAAATAGTCTTTACTTTCAGTCACACTGGAAGATTTGTCAATTCATTTATTTTTCACAGAATAGAGTTAAAATTCAGACTCCAGCTTTGCTCTCAGTTGAGTAAATACACCTGAAAAAAAATGGAAATCACAAGCAACCTAAAATCTGATATATTTCAGTCATTGTCCAATTGCGAATTTATTCTTTATGTAATGAAGAGCTGCATAGGAGACAAATTACTATTTCACTATTTCTCTGAGGAAAAATAGCTTATGGAACATTCTTTAGCTAGCAAAGAAGCCCCCAACTGGTCTTGGATAAAAATTTAAAATTGACAATAAAAACACAATGATTCATAATATTTCTACAGTATTTCCCCCCCTGAAAATACTTAAAAGGAAGTTATAAACTTTTCCTTCCTAAATTGCCCCAAAGCATAGAATTATAGAATGATTTGAGTTGGAAGGGACGTCCAGAGTTCATCTAGTTCAAGCCCCCTGCAGTCAGCAGGGACATTTCTCCACTAGAGCAGGCTGCTCAGAGTCTTGTCAAGCCTCACCTTTAACCTCTTCAGGGATGGGGCTTTAACCACCTCTGTGGGCAACCTGTTCCAGTCTTCCACCACCCTCATGGTGCAGAACTTGTTCCTAGCATCCAATCTAAATCTCCTCTTCTCTAATTTCAAACCATCGCCCCTCATTTTATCATTGCAGGCCTCTGGAAACAGTCCCTCTGCAGCCTTCTGGAAGGCTCTCTTCAGGCAGGTCACTATTAGGCCTCCCCAGAGTCTTCTCTTCTCCAGGAGTACTGAGTGTAGCTCTACAGCTCTCAACACAGAAGGACATGGATGTGTTCAGATGTGTCTCTGAACCAGAAATGTGGCTTCAGAGACTGTAGGTTATACAGGTTTGTTTTTCATGGTGACCAAATTCTGCAGGTTTAATTTGTAAGATCTCTATCATCCCAAATCAGTATAATTTTGCACTCATGGTGTTCTTGCTATGTTTAAAGTAGAATCAGAAGAATCAGGATTTTAGTTTGGACTTGTGCCAAGTGTGACTCCCCAGAAATAGATGGAAATTTGAATACACACATTTCATGCTTCTGGAAATTAAAATATCATTTCATGTTTTTCATCTATCTTTAAATCCTCAACATTTCCTGGCCGTTTCCAGTTTCTTCCTAACTGTATTTTTTGAAGTCCATTATCACTGAAGCACTTCACATTAACTTGTTTTCTTCAGCGATCTAAAATATGGATTAGATTTCCAATCTTATGCTAATATTGTGCCAGATTCATTGAAGATCAGCTCTAGCTTTTCATCCATTTCTGTCCTTATTTGAGGCTTCCATGAGAAAATAGATGCTTGACTAGTCAAGTATATATTAAAATATAATGCTAATAACAGTGAACTATTGAATGGAGATATTCAGTGTTCAGATGTCTTCTTCTTTTCTTTTTCTTTCCCCTCTGCAACACCCTTTCCTCGTCACACCCCATTGATTTGGCAGGTAGTCTCAAGGCTATTAGGGTTCACTATTACAAAAGAGCCATTTCTAAGACCACAAATGTAGGAGTTACTTTGGTCAAAAAGCAAGGAAAATTAGTGTCTCATATCTGAAAATTGGCTTAAGAGCACAATGCCATTTAGGTAGAAAAAAATACAGCAGACTGCCCTAAAAAGAAATGGCTTTACAGCATTTTAATATATGGCAAGCATAATAATATAAACTGATCTTGTCCTATTTTATGTAAATAACACTTTTTGAGGTCCTCAAAGAGGAGAATGACTTAAATGAATATTTTGCAACTTTTATTCTTTCCATGAATTAAAGGTGAAGTGTAGTGATAAAGAAATACTACAGGAGCTTTTAATGGAATCAAAGCTCTTCATGGAGATCAATACTAGGCAAAGTTACCAGTCCTCTTACCATCATGTCAGAGTGATGCTATATTCCTATAGCAGCAGAGCACACATTTTATGACCTTCTACTTTACAAGAGCCTGACAACACTTTAAGACTACAGGATAAAACAGCAGCTCATTTCTAAGAGCAAACACTATTGGAGAAGCAATGCCTGCATCAAAAATATGGGATTTAACGAACACAAGAATGATTAAATCTCTACTTTGTTAAGTTTTCAACTTTACCTTTAAGTCCAGACAGCTGGAGAGATTTTTACTATATCTTAACTAATCCCTGTCAAGAATATTCACAAACCAGCTATTTAAAAATGAAGGCTTCATTGTGTCAAAGCCCTTCTCACTTCAGGTTAACTGCCTCTCAGAATCTTGCCTAATATTTCATGATATTCAGAAAATGTTACATTGCAACCTTGGAACAAAATGGCCAGGTGAAAGGAAACCCAGAAATGTGTTATTAAAGCCATATTTTTCAAAGCCCCAAATGAAAGCAAAAATAATCCATTGTGACAAATCTGGGTTTATTTGCCTTTGATATTTTTTTTTCTCTAGTCTTCTTCCAAAAGGAAATAAAAATCAGAAAGCAATGCAGAATGCTAGTATGTTGAAGTAGCAATCTTATTAAGATTTGTCAGTCAGAGCTCATTTTTTGATCTTTGCATAATTCCATTCATCTGAATTAATCAACTCCCATGCAGAATGTGGTCTGTGTTTTAAAAAGGGTTTTTCCCCTCATGAGATACAGCTAAGAAATTGGCAATTGAAAACAGATACAGAATGTCTTAGTGGGACCAAGTTGGCTGCCTCAACAAACAACTCAGATTGACACAACAATTAGGCTCTCAAAGCAGTTGCTGCATCAGATACTTCCCTCATCAGCCAAATTGCACATTGGATTTATATAATTAAATGTAATTCTTCTTGCCACCTGCATAACATGACAAACAACCGATGATAGTTTTAAAAAAGGCTTGAAACAGAGATTACCCTGAAGCAGTGGCCCTCCAGACTAAAGAGAGCCATGATCCACTGAGCTGAGGTAAAACACTGAAAGATGTTTCAGGTAAGCAGAAATTGGCAGGTGATTCTGGCTGGCTTTATATGCAATTCAGTACAAGGGTGGAACAGGCTGCCAAAGGAAGCTGTGGATGCCTTCTCCCTGGTGGTGTTCAAGGCCAGATTGGATGAGGTCTTGAGAAGATGAGTCTAGCTGAGAGGCATCCCTGCCCATGGTGGGGAGGTTGGAATAGATGATCTCTAAGGTCCCCTCCAACCTAAGCCATTCTGTGATTCTTCCATTATTTCTCATATAAAACAAAAGAGGGATCATCCACAAGATACAAGATATTGTCAGTATTTCTCTATATTGCTTTTTACAACAATAGAAAAACACATCTCTTTTTCTTTTTATCTGCCACAATACACAGCTCTGCTGAGGAATTTATCTGTAGAGTCTAATTGTTCTCCATCATTCCTATGACAGTCGAAGGAAGTAAGAATGAGAAATTTATAACTGTGAAAGGAATCTTTTCAACCCTTTGTACAGCTATGTCTTGAAATACTTTTAAAAGGAATTTCAAGCAATATTACTTTAGCAGACAGTTATTGTTACTCTAACCAGGTTGCTCAAAGCCCCATCCATCTTGGCCTTGAACACTTGCAGGGAGTGGGCATTCACAACTCCTCTGTGAAAAACATTTCAGTGTTTCACCATGCTCATAGTGAAGAATGTCTTCTTTATATCTAACTGACATCTCTCTTTCAAAGTAAAGCCATTGCCCCTTGTCCTGTCACTACATGCCCTTGTATCAAGTGCCTCTGCAGCTTTCTTGTAAGCACCTTTTAGGTACTGGAAGGCTGCATTAAGGTGTTCCCAGGGCCCTTTCCATGCTGAACGACTCCAACTCTCTTAACCTGTCTTCAAAGAAGGGGTTTTCCAGCTCTGGTCATTTTCATGGCCCTCCTCTGGACTCACTTCAACAAGGATATGTCCTGCTTTTGTTGGGGGCCCCAGTGATGAACACAGTACCCTAGGTGGCGTATCATGAGATCAGAAAGAGAGAATCACTACCCTCAACTAGTTGAAATGGCTGACCAAATACTTCACCGTCAGCTCCCATGAAATAAGCAGAGAAAGGCAAACAGCTGCCATGAGCCATTCACAGCTTGGGTGAATGGCTCCAGTGCTGCCCATTCTTCTACTCTGGCTGAAGATGCTCTAACAACTGTATGCCTCATGAAGGCTCCAAAGCAAGGTATATAAAGCTCGCTGCAACTCCTCCAGTGATGCATTGTCACCTCCTTAGCTGACTTCAGTTTGCATTATTCCTTTTGGCATATTTTTCTGCATGCTGTTTTCCCATTACCTCCAGTTTGTGGATTAGAAGACAAGCGAGCCTTTTGTGTAACATAAAATCAGAGCAATGACTAGACCCAGGAAAGCAGATGGGATCCATTATTTTGTTTTCCTTCAGAAGCCTTTTACTTCAATTTTCATATCAGCATTGTCACAACATTTTAGGATCAGTTTTCTAATGGCTTTTTACAGACTAAGGATTATGCTCCAGTAGATAGAGTTCTTTCCCATTTAAGCTACAAAAGAACCCAAATGGCTACACTAAAATTTCTAACTTGAACTCTCTGTGAGGTGAGGAATATCTTAAAGAGGCCATGTACACACAATACCTCTCATCTCCTCCAGATACATGAGAATGGAGAAGGAGTGTCTGCATGTATGGTAGACCACCAACCTATACATAGAAATTATGCTAGTACCTAAATGAGTGAGCAGAACAAGGATGAGAGGAAATGCTGGAACCATGGAGCAGTGTTCATGCAGTCTTGAAGCCTGAAAAAAAAACAACAAACCCAAACCACTTGCTCCATATCCTTCATAACCATCCACTCCTCTGAAGTGGAGAACATAGGGCATGAATTCATACCAGAATCTGACGTTCTTGCAATCAGATCACAGGGAGACCAAACTCCTGAAAATTATGTCTAACCCATGAATTCAAATCCTGGAAGTCCATCACAGGTCACAGCAATGACTACAGGTGGAATTTGATTCCTCTTTAGTACACAGGTTTTGAGTTTTCCAGCCAGTCTCTCCTCCTTCCTGTTCCTGTAGTCTCTGACTGTACTTAGCTAAATTTATTTGTTCTTTATCATTAGGAAAGACTTTTTAAAAATACCTTTCACATGACATTATTGTATCTCTGATCAAAAATCCCACCTACATACATTCTGTGAAGCCTCAGATGCCTTCAGACACCAATCCTGTTTACATACACAGCATCTTTCCTCTCTGACTTAATAAAGTGCTGTCGCCCAACAAGTTTCTGTATCCCATCTGGCATGAACATAGCACACAAACTACTTAAACCTCAGTCTGTTGGTAACAGAATTATATTAAACATGATTTAACATTGTGTTTTGTACTAAAAGTGAGTGGTAACACATTCTTGGCAATATCTCATGGGGTAATGTCACAGAATCCTAGAACGGCTTAGGTTGGAATGGACCTTAGAGATCATCTACTCCAACCTCCATGCCATGGGCAAGGACACCTCTCAACTAGACTTGGCTGCTCAAGGTCTCATCCAGCCTGGCCATGAACACCTCCAGGCAGGAGACATTAACAATCTCCCATGGCAACCTATTCCAGAGTCTCACCACCCTTGAATTGAAGAACTTCTTCCTAAGATCCAGTCTAAACCTCCTCTCAGCTTCAAACCATTCCCCCTTGTCCTATTGCTAGACACCCTTAGCAAAAGTCCCTCTGCAGCCCCTTCCTGTAGGATCCCTCAGGCATTGGAAGGCAGCTCTAAGGTTCCCTTGGAATCTTCTCTTCTCCAGTATGAGAATCCCAGCTCCCTCAGCCTATCCTCATATCAGAGGTGTTTCAGCCCAGATGGATCATCTTTATGGCCCTTCTCTGGACCTGCTTCACCAGAACTGGACACAGTAATCAAGGTGCAGTAGTTAGATTGAGAAGCAAAACATAGGGCCAAAGGATTCTGAATATCTCAGCATGCTCCTATCACATTAAAAACAGGCAAACAATATGAAAAGGCTCTGCAGGGGTATAACCTTCCTAGCAACAAAACAAACATTCTTGCCTAACATTACTCTTCTGTAATAATAATTATTGTTAATATTAGCAAGTTAATTAGCTCTCCACTGCACATAGTAAGTTGGGGTCAGTATACAATTTAGAAATTGTAACATATCTGTGGAGATTTCTCACAGTGGGAACTGCTTACCCTGACTCAGTAACATTTTGCTGCCACAAGGTATAATTGTGCTCTGCTGATGCTTATAATTTCCATAGGGTGGTGGAACATTGGAACAGATTGCCCAGGGATGTAGTTGAGGTCCCATCCACGGAGATCTTCGAGGTCAGGCTGGAGAAGGTTCTGAGCAACCTGCTCTAGTAGAGGACATCTCTACTGACTGCAGTGGGGCTGGACTAGATGTCCTTTGGAGGTCTCTTTCAATCCAGACCATTCTGTGATTCTGCGGTTCTAAATGCTGAAAGATTTATCATAAAGAACAATTACAGCAAACACATGATGAGTATTAAAGTCTGAAGTGTTTGTAAGTGTATAAATCAGAGCAAATCCTTTGAGCAAAGCTGTTCCTTTCAGGAGAAAGTGCTACACAGGAAAAGTAATAAGATTAAATATTGTTTATGTAGCTGCATTGGCTGAAAGTAACAATAACATCACATTAATTACTGAAAGAGCTAAATTATTTTCCACCGCAAGAAGCAAAGGTCTCTTAGCTTTAGCTGTGCTAAGATGATTCCTCTTCAGTACAAAATTTTTTTTTTTTATGATACACCTTTTGCACTTAATATATATCACATTTCTATGTTCATTAAATAAAAAGCAAGGAGAAAAGTCCTGATAACTTTCAATAGCTAAGTTGCATAAATATCAAGGAGACAGATATGCCACAATGTAATAACCAGCAGACACACAGAGCATAGTTCCATATGAGATAAAATGTCTTGCTGATGATAAGGTCTGTTGGACTGTGGAGCAGTCTTTAAAAGGGAATCTGAGAAACTCCATCTCCAGGGACAGGTATGAGCACAATGGGAAAACTACAAAATAGCACCAGTTGTCCTTATAAAATGTCCCTCTCCAGTTTTCTAAGCCTGCTTCAGGTACTGGAAAGCTGCTATAAGGTCTCCTTAGAGCCTTCTCTTCTCCAAGCTGAACAGACTAAACTCCCTCAGCCCACCTTTGTGGGAAAGGTGTTCCAGCCCTCTGATCTTGCTTGCAGCCTTCTTCTGGACCTTCTCTGACAGCTCTACATCCTTCTTGCATTGCAGACTCCAGAGGTGGATGTGGGGTCTCACAAGAGCAGAGGGACTGAATCACCTCCCTTCACCTGCTGGCCACACATCTTTTGAGGTAGCCCAGGACACAACTGGCTTTTTGGGCTTCCAGCACACTTTGCTGGATCATATGAAATATCTCATCCACCAGCACTCCCTCAAGTCCTTCTCTGCAGGACTGTTCTCAATCCACTTATCATCCAGCCTGTATTTTTGCTTGAGATTGCCCCAACTCAGGTGAAGGACCCTGCACTTTGCCTTGTTGAACTTCAAGAGATTGGCATGGGCCCACCTCTCCAGCCTGCCAAGGTCCCTCTGGACAGATCTCTTCCCTCCAGCATGAATATGTTTAATACCTGATTTGTGGTGGACAAAGACAAAGAGAAAACACACCACAGAAGCATTCCAGAATTGCAGTGACAGATTAACATCTGGAAAACAGTTTTGAAGACCTGCCAACCATGCCACAAAACATTTATTATTCAGAATATAATAATTGATAATTTCCATTTATGTTTTCAAGTATCTATTAATTGTCTTCATTCTTTCTGGGCTTCATTTAACAAAAAAAATCGTAGCAAACAAAGCAATGCAGTCTGTGGTATTTATGTCTGTAGATCTTGTTAGGGCATCATCACTATGGAAATGATGTTGTCAATGAAGTCAAATTTCCTAAGCACTTTTCTCTTTATTGCTATGGATACTTTCCTCCTTACAAACACTAACACACAGATTTGATAGAAGAATGTATTTTGTGATATTATAACATGTGGAAATAAAACCACACTGAAACTGTAGTCTTCCTCTAATTTGAGACCCTTGAGGTGAAGGAATACAGCGGTATTTTGAGTTGATAGAAGTGGACATGGATAGGCAAAGGTCAGTCTCTAGAAATTACTGTCTACAAATGTTAAGGTCACAGATGCTAGAAGACTTTTATTTCAGTTTCTTCTAGTTTCTTGCCCAAGTCTGTATTCTAAGGCAAACTCTTCAGAGAGGACCTTCTGAAGATTCCTCAACATACCAAGTCACAGAATGATAGAATCACAGAATGTTAGGGGTTCAGCAAGCAGAGACTTAAAAGAACAAGTGGCTGACCCAGAGAAACTCAAAACCTTTTGTTCTAGAAAGGTGCTGACAAAACACAGCAGAGCATAGCTTCCCATCAATGCCTAAGGCCCCAGTGTAGAACTGGATTAAATATTTTAGCTAACTTTGCCTGCAGCCATAATTGGTGACTGTGCCCTCCTTTTCCTTTGTCTTGACACTCAAGCCTTTTGTTGTATTTTCTCCTCCTCCTCCTCCTCCTCCTCACACTAGGAAGGGGTAGGAGTGAGCAAGTGGCTGTGCAGGTGCTCTGCTGCCAGCTGGGTGAGCCTAAACCATGATGATTTGCCTGAGAGAAACTAATAATCCTTCAAGGCTTCTACCAAATTCTACAGACAGTTTAGAACTAAGAGCTAATTTTTAAGCTTCTGAAGTTGACTAGACAACTCTTAATCAAGTTGAGCAGATTACTGTGCACAATAGTTTTGCATCCAACTAGGACAAAGCACATAAAAATTAAGTGAACTACAGTCACTTTTGTTCTTGAGGAGTCACCGCATCCTGTTAGGAGGGAACAAGAACTCAGTGAAGGGCTTGGCCCCCTCAGCATGGCAAAGGCAAGACACAGGTTTTGAACACAAAACCACATAAATTTGAAAGGAGCAGAAGAGCTGAATGGAGCTCAGGAAACACCTACACTTCAGGCTTGCCTCATTTCTCTACACTACATTTCTCCAGATGTTGGTTTACTTCGGGCCTATGTTGAACTACCACTCGTCTACTCAGCATCTAAGCATCTGACTTCCAGTGTGTCACACTGTGATTAAGAGATAGCAGCTTCTTTGGGAAATTAGAACAGATCTTCTCAGAGCACAGTGGGTTGTCATCTTCAAAAGAAAAAGCAAAATGCAGCAAAGCTGTCGATATCTTTTTACCTTTCTCCTCATTCCCATCTATTTGTCTAATAGATAATCCACTCACTCATGAAAGCAGCAAACCAAACATAATTTTCTCCTATCTGAGAGAAGTCTAGCATGGCAAAACATATGTTTTTGCCAGTCATATGTGCAGATACAGATTTTCCTCAACAAATTTTAAACTGTTATTAGGCATCTATTATTTTAAAGTAGCTGTTAAAATAAATCCATCTTGATGATCTTAATTGCATCCATACAATGCTAATGAACAGCATTTTCTCACTGAATGTAACTTGTCCTTTAGTTCTATAAAAGTAGTTTCAAGGGTCTGATGCCCATTTGCACTTGGATTTTTTTTTAAACTCAGAATACTTGTGAACTATTGCTGAATCTCAAGGTTAGTGACGTATACCCACTGTATAAGATGACACTGATGCAAAACACAGGACAATGCAGAATCTTAGGTCCTCAGACCTCAAGGAAAATTTCTGTCTATGCATAACATTTCTCCTATAGCTTTTAAGTTTTCCAAATCTGGTAGTATTTTAGATCTGCAGAAGGCTGTGAATAATAATGTGCATTAATGAGGTAGCAGGAGATACAAGTTCCTGCTGATTGAACATCCAAGTTTGTTGTTAATGACATTATTTGCTATAAATGTAAACAAATTCCTACTTGGAGAGATCCAAGATATGCCAGTTGCCTAGTAGCTAAAGATTAACATTTCAGCAAAGAAATGCTCAACTGTGCTGTCATTTTCAAGGAATGAATTTCACAAGTTGTTTTTTCGTTTTTTTTTAAGAGTATCAAAGCCACTTGAAAGCATGAGACATTTTCAGAATAAGTCTAAGGATTTTATGCCCTTCCTTGTCCTAAATGTTATGGTCTCTAGCATCCAGTCCAGCACTAAAATGGCCAAGTAATGAAGCAAACCTTCAGATATAAAATACAAATTATATTTATGAAATTAATTTTCATCTTTTTAGTAGTAAAATTGAAAACATCCCCATTTCTTTAGCCAACAGCTTCTTTTTTTTTTTTTTTTTTTTGGTGGCTGATTCAAATCAGAAGTCATCGCATATCCCAGAGGTGGATCAGCAGACCTCCAAATGATGCCAACAGACTGCCGGAAAAGACCTTAGAGATCTTCTACTCCAGCTTCCCTACCATGTGTCATGGCAGGCCTGAATAGGCCAAAACAGGCTTGTACATTTCCTGGCTTACCCAGATATGTTTTTCTGTTCTCCCTCTCTATGTTGTGGGGAGAAGCAACCGTGGGAAAGAAGACAAAGAACCTGGAGCCACTGAGTCTAAGGACCTTGGCTTGCCCAGAATTGTTTTGCTCCTGTTTACATCCTGTGGTAAACAAGGTATATATACTTGGCTTACGCCTGCCTTGTGCAAGGCCTACGTTTTTCCCAAATTTGGGTAAAGCAAGCCTATGACTTCACCTAATATGGTCAGGCTTGGCTAACTGCCATTCTGATTTGCTATTCTGTGTCCAAAGGCCCATTAGTCTTGGCCTACACAGATAAAAGGAGATGAGCAGGTAACACAATGTGTTCTGCTGTTATATTTGTGCTTGCTTGCTGCTTGTAGCTGCTGTCACTGCCATTGTTCTGCCTCAATGCATCCTGACATGCTATGCTAAACTATAAGCTAGCTCTGTCACAAAGTAACAAACCCTGATACTCTAGTTTGCCTGGAAACTGACTGCTTTTGAGTTTACCAGGAAAAGGCATAAATGCCTTCACACAATAGGTCTGCATAGTCAGTGTGACATCCGTGCTAAGACTGCACATCACAAGACATCCTGCCTGCACCAGAAAGTCTCCTGCCAAGACTGGAAGTCCCAGGGGCACACAGATCATCCAGAGAAACCAGGATAAGGTCAGAGATCATCTACCTCCTTTCCCCAGCAGCCTGTAAAGCCTGGGAAGAATCAGAAGCCTCAGTGGCTTAACAAGACATCAACAGAATTCCCTGGAAGTGTTTGGGTACTGTAATTTACTAATTGCCTTCTGCCATAAGCAGAAAGAAGCTTTCTAGAGTCCATCTAGTGGACAACCGGTAAATTGACCACAGGAATGTTATCTTCCAGTTCAATTGGGTTTAAATGTTTAAATTATTGCTAGTTATTTCTAAACATGCTAGATCCTATGTTATCATCTGTATAATGTTTCCATGACCATTGCAAGAGAGCCTGATTATTAAAATTAGTGGCTGGGGGTTGTGAGAGTCAAAATCGCCTCTCCCTTGTTGGAATCAACAAAGATAAAGATTGTCTTTATTACTTTCCTGGACTCAGACAATGTGCCTGGCTGATGGCTCAGGGGTGTAAATCAACAGAGATACAACGCCTTTGTTACCTTCCTGAACTCAGCCCAGGTTCCTGGCCGAATGCTTAGGGAGGTACATACAGCACCTTTGTGGCCTTCCCAGACTTCAGTCTGGCTTGAATGCCCAGGATGTGTACACCTTACATCAGCTACCCCAAAGAGAAAACGCTTATGGAATATGTGTATCCAGGGTATGGATAGGTAAGCAGTGCAGGAAGGGGGTGAAGGCCCTCCTGCAAATGTATCTGAATACACAGGGGAGCTGCAGCTGGACAAAATAAACTGTATAAAAAGACCTGGGCAATGCCTGCTAAGAAGAAGAACTCAAGGAACAACAACTCCCCACAGAACATCTCCACCAGAACAACTCCAAAAGAAGAACATCCCTGGGCTGTACCTCTCACTCTCCCCGCCCAACACCTCCACACCCACCCCCCATCCCAACTTGGGCTGATGGTAATATAATCCCTGCTCTTTTACTTTCCTGCTCCTTTTCTCTCCTCATTTCTCTATTGTTCCCTCTCTCTTCCCTTCTCTCTCTCCCTCTGTTTTGTTCAGCTTTATCCTTTAATAAATAGTTTTGTGGTGATATCTGTTCTCGCTTGCACCTTTATTTCACAACATGGAAACCTATAAGAACAGATCTGGAGAGAGATATTGTTAATCTCTGCTTTCTGGACCTTGACATGGGTGATGAGAGCTCTGAATATCAAAATTAATAAACAATATTAATTTTGAAAATATCATCTCACAATCAATTAATCACCCCTCTGTCACACATAGGCAGGGATTCCTCTCAATTAGACTTGACTGCTCAAGGTTTGGGTTGGAAGAGGCATAAAAAGATTGTCTAGTTCAGCCTCCCCTGCAGTCAGCAGGGACATCTTCCAATAGAACAGGCTGCACAGAGCCTTATCCAGCCTCAACTACCTCCCTGGGCAACCTGTTTCAGTATTCCATCCCTCTCATGGTGCAGAGCTTGTTCCTGCCATCCAATCTAAGTTGCCTCCTCTCTCATTTCAAGCATTTGCCCCTTGTCCTATCACTGCAGGGCTTTGGAAACAGTCCCTCTGCACTTTTCTTGCAGGCCCACTTCAGATACTGGAAGGCTGCTATTAGGTCGCCCTGGAGCCTTCTCTTTTCCAGGCTGAACAACCCCAGTTCCCTCAGTCTGTCCTCATAGCAGAGGTGTTCCAGCCCCCTGATCATTTTTGTGCCACTCCTCTGGACCCACTCCATCATGTCCATGTCCTTCCTGTGTTGAGGGATCCACAGCTGGATTCAGTACTCCAGGTGAGGTTTCATCAGAGCAAAGTGGCAGAATCACCTCTCTCCATCTGCTGGCTACTCTTACTTTGATGCAGCCCAGACTACCATTGGCCTTCTGGGCTGCAAGTGCCCATCACTGGCTCATGTCCAGCACTCCCAGGTCTTTTTCTGCAGGGATGCCCTCAGTTTCATCATCCCCTGGTCTGTATTGATATTTAGGATTGTCCCAGCCTAGGTGAAGTACCTTACACTTTGCCTTATTGAGCCTCTCCAGCCCATCCAGGTCCCTCTGGATGGCATCCATCCTGTCCTTCAGATTTAGCAACTGCACGACTCAGCTTGGTATCATCTGCAAACTTCCTGAAGATGCCTCAATCTCACTGTCAATATCACTGTTGAAGGTATTGAGCAGGACTAGTCCCAGTACAGACATAGTGAAACTTCAGCTGGGAATGCAAACTAAGGACTCAAATCTTTCTAAGAAGTTTTTCCAAACTTCCTTTACAGCTAACAACTCCAACAACTATCAAATCCCATTTGGGTTTATAAGCTGCTGAAAACCCTAATCAGAAGCATGTGTGCTTATAGGCTCAGCAGAGATTGTCATCTCTATCTTGTCTTCCTTCCCTGAAAGAATCCTTGAATCCCATCAAAATGGCATGCCTTTCCTAATTCAGTCAGCATAATAAATGATGTAACAAGGGAGATCCTAATAAGAAACACATGCACAGACTGCTGAAGGCAAGCTCACAATATGTCAGAGCCTAAGAATTTACCACAAGTAAAAATGACAGACAAAAATATGTAAAAAATAGTTATGCTCAACATTGCTTGAAATGCAGCATGGACAATATGTGTAACAACAGCACACATGTAGAGCACAACCCTCTCTTCATATTTACAAAGATAATGAAAGGTTGCATCTGGACTGAGCTAATCCCAAGCATAAATCCATGTTGAATGCAGAGTGGATTGAGAGCAGCTCTGAAAAAAGACTTGGGGATGCTAACTGATGAGAAGTTCACCATGAGCCAGCATTGCCCTCATGAAGCCCAGAAGGAAGGTGGGTGCTGGGCGGCATCAACAATACTGTGGCCAGCAGGGCAACAATGGGGAGTCTGCCCCTTTACTCTGCTCTGCTGAGATCCCACCTCTAATACTGCATCCAGTTCTGATGTCCCCAGCATAAGAAGCACACAGAGCTGTTGGAGCGAGTCCAGAGGAAGGCCACAAAAGTCTGGACCACCTCTGCTGTGAGGATAGGCTGAGAGCTGGAGTTGTTCAGCCTAGAGAAGATTCTGGGGAAACCTTAGAGCTGCCTTCCAACACCTGGAGGGACACTACAGGAAGGCTGCAGAAGGGCTTTTCATGAGGGTGTCTAGCAAAAGGACAAAGCAGAACAGTTTGAAGCTGAGGGAGAATTTTAGGCTGGATCTTAGGAAGAAATTCTTCACTAGGAGAGTGGTGAGACTTTGAAATAGGCTGCTTAGGGAGGCTGTGGATGCTTCCTTCCTGGGGTGTTCAAGGCCAGGCTGGATGAGGCCTTGAGCAGCCAAGTTTAGATGAGAGGTGTCCCTACCCATGGCGTGGAGATTGCAGTAGAAAATCTTTGAAGTCCCTTCCAAGCTGAGCCATCCTCTGGTTCTACGGCACAGGGAAGTAATAGTATTGTCTATGTCTTGCAGATGCTTAGAAATGCATTTACTGTCCATAGGGTTTTCTGCATCTAAGCCTCCTTTCACACAAAGAAGCACATTCAGCTGTAAACCACTTTTGCGGATTAGAGTAAGATGATAAATTCTCCCTTTCTGATTGGAAAATTCAGGTATAGAGAGGTCAAGTAAAAAAAAGTTCCTGTAACCTGACTGTAATAACACTTGAGTAATCTACTTGATTTACCTATTCCTTCACCAAAAAATGCTATGACTGAATCGTCATTGTTTTAGCTAAAGAAATCAGCATTTGACCTCCTTGGGAACATTGTCCAAGACTTCTCAAGTTACAGCTCTCCATATGAGTATGACTTGAAGGTCATTCGCAGCATAAGGAATTTGCCTGAGGACTCTCCTGCACTGACTGTCCTTATAACACAACTCCATCCACTTCAATGCAATTTTCTCTCCTTTACAAGATCTTTTCTTAATCCATCTGTACCAGTCTGAAAGGAGTGATACAAACAAGATAAAACATGCTGCTGAAATACACTATGTTGTGGAAAGTGGCACCAAGCTTTCACTAGCAGGTGGGGAAGGCAGACACCAAGACTTTAAGCAAGCATGCAAAAAGAAGAAATGCACTTTGAATCACAGAATATTAGGGGTTGGAAGGGACCCCAAAAGATCCCCCCTGCCAAAGCAGGACCACCTAGGGCAAGTCACTCAGGAACACATCCAGGTGGCGTTTGAGTATCTCCAGCAAATGAGACTGCACAACCTATCTGGGCAGTGTTGTCCTGGTGTTTTGTCACCTTCACAGTGAAAAAGTCTTCCCTTATATTCCCATAGAACCTACTCTGCTTCTCTGCACCCATGGCCCCATGTCCTATCATTGGACATCACCGAGCAGAGTCTGGCTCCATTCTCCCTACACCTCCCTTCACATCTTTATAAACATGAATGAGGTCACCCCTCAGTCTCCTCCAAGCTAAAGAGACCCAGCTCCCTCAGCCTTTTCTTAGAAGGAAGATGTTCCACTCTCTTCAGCATCTTTGTGGTTCCTTAGGCTCCAGGAGGAATAGTCAATGAAACAAAAAATCATAAAGAGATTAGACATATTCTAGAGAATGGAAAATCGACCTGGAGAAGAGAGCAGCACCCTGTCAACCTCCTGTAAATGACAGGCTGACTTTTGCAGGAATCGATGCCCTGTGCCTGGAGTCCAAGAGACAAATGTGCTAAGAGCCTTCAGTTTTGTACTTTTTTAAGGGCTTGGTCAGATCTAGGAGGACAATATGTGACTATTATGCAGTATTGAGTGGTGCTGCCTCTGCTATACCAGATAGCTGATTATGAGAGCTCAGGGACTACTGATGCTGCATGTCACTGATACCCAAAATATTTGGTCCATACTTGGCTAGTAACTGTTCTTTTTTTCAGTTTTAAAAAAATGTTGTCATTACTCAGAGCTTTTCAAAGAATGTTTTAAGAGATGGAAATGAACTGTTTCAAGTTTTTAATTGATGCTAATTGTTTCTCCTCACATGAGGCTACATAGTTTGGAAGAGAGCTGAGAGTGGCCTTTTCATAACAAACCCTCTTACTCATAGTTACAGAAAATACTTTTGCATTCTACAAAAAATATGCTGACTGTTCAAATAAGATCACTGTTGAGATACTGCAGTGAGCCTCAATATTGTTAGATCATGTGGGCCCCAGGCAAACTGAAGTAAATATATTTCTTTTTAGCTTATCCCTGGTGTAAACAGAGAAAACCTGAACATGAGGGTAAAGGTCATAATCCCATGGGCAGCATCTGCTCTCTTGTATTTTGAGGAATATCCTGCCTGCATGTGCAATAAAGCTCAACAGATCTCAGTCTTCTCATATCACTCCAAGTATCTCAGTCCCAAAATGCTGTAACTTTTGAATTTCAAGTCATGCATCAGACAGGAGCGGGTCAGCTACAAGTGCTGGACAAGCTTCAAACTGTGAGCCCATCTCAGAGTGCTCCATCTTAACTGAAAGTCTCCAACAACTTTCATTACCTCTTATCATCACTCTTAAAACCAGGAAACAAGAAATTCTATAAACCTCATTTTATTGTTGTGCTATCTGTCCTTATTTTTCCCAAAGAAAAGTTGATGCTCTTCATTTAGTTCAAATATTGCAGACAGAACAGATACGATCTTGATGCTACACTCTGCCACACAGACATACACATTAAAAAGCTGATAGTTTGTCATACATTGTTTTCCTTTTATCATGCTAGAAAGTGAGGAATGGCATTTATGGATTGTTTTCCTCGTGATTTCCTGCTTTGGCAGGAATCAGAATCCGTTTCAAAATATGAGGCACCTCAGTTATGCCTGGTTATTACTGATACAAAATTATTTCATATGTTCTGGACAAATAACTAAAAATCATATATCAGAAGCATTTATTATTGAAGAGTGACTAAAATGTGAAAAGTAGTCATGGTTTCAGAACACATATTCCTTCAAAATTGCAGATTTAAGAATATCACAATTTCTCAGATCTCTGGGATACTCACACATTGCTGCAGGTCCATCTCTGTTTTGCTCAGTGTTTGCATTGTTTATATACAGCAGAGTGTCTACCTTGTGTGTGCCTAAAGTTGTAATTTATAAATAAGTCAATAACAAACTGTTCCTGTATTCCAAACTGGCTTTCTCCTCACAAGAACTGAAATACACATAAAACATAAGTTCTTCAGGGATGTTATGCACTAGACTCATATCTAATGAGGCTATTCCAAATTTAAACTAATGAAACAGCTAAATTAAAGTCCCAGTATATTTAACTTTATTTATAGCAAAGCAGCTGTACTAGTTCAAGGCATCTTATTTTTCCAAATAAGCTTTTGCACAATGGTCTGAATTTCTTGTTTAAATTATAATGAAGAAAAAAAAATTGGCAATGCATGAAACGAAGAAAGCAGACATAAACCCCACATTCCTAGCATGGATCTGCAGTGATGCAATGAAGATCCTAGTCTGGGAATTCACCAAGGCAGGACATATTTTGGAGAAAAGGAGGAAATCACTTGGAGAGGGGTCTCTCAAAGTCAGATACTTTTCTGTGAGCTCTAGATGTCCTTGAAATGTCATGCATCAAAACAACTCCTTACTGCAGATCAAGGCTCTGGTGCTTAGAGGTTGCAGCCTCCCCTGAGATACGGTGTTCAACCATTACAGTTGAGCTACATTACCTTTTGTTATCTAAACAAGCTGAAGGGATGCCTTTGCTCCTACAATCCAGTGAAATCACAGAGGTGCACTGAACATTGTCCTATGCCAATGTGACTAAAAAGTTCCAGTTTGCATTAAATTAAATATTAACTGTTAGCAAGCAATTATTTATAATGCTACACAGAAAGGCTCTAGAGGAGGAGCAGTTGTGCTCTCAGGCTTACGTCTGACTCCTGACTGCTCATTCTTACAGAATTGCAGAATCACAGAATTAACCAGGCTGGAAAAGACCTCTAGGATCATCGAGTCCAACCTATCACCTAACCCTTCTAATTAACTAAACCATGGCACTAAGTGCCTCATCCAGCCTCCTCTTAAACACTTCCCAGGATGGTGACTCCACCACCTCCCCAGGCAACCTATTCCAATGTCAATCACTTTTTCCATGTAGAACTTCTTCCTAACATCCAGCCTAAACCTGCCCTGGTGCAGGGACTGTGTCCTCTTGTTCTGTCACTGGGTGCCTGGGTGAAGAGACCAATCCCCACCTGGCTACAACCTCCATTCAGGTAGTGGTAGAGAGCAATAAGGTTTCCCCTGAGCCTCCTCTTCTCCAGCCTGAACACCCCCAGCTCCCTCACATGCTCCTCATAGGGCTGTGTGCCAGCCCCCTCACCAGCCTTGGTGCCCTTCTCTGGATACGTTCCAGCACCTCAACATCTTTCTTAAATTAAGGGGCCCAGTACTCAAGGTGTGGCCTAATCAGTGCTGAGTACAAGGGCATAATGACCTCCCTGGTCCTGCTGGTCACACCATTCCTAATACAAGCCAGGATGCCATTGGCCTTCTTGGCCACCTGGGCACACTGCTGGCTCATGTTCAGTTGGCTGTAAACTAGTACCCCCAGGTCCCTCTCTGCCTGGCTGCTCTCCAGCCACTCTGTCCCCAGCCTGTAGCCCTGCATGGGGTTGTTGTGGCCAAAGTGCAGAACCTGGCACTTGGATTTGTTAAAACTCATGGCATTGGACTGCACACATCTGTCCAGACTGCATCCAGCTGTCCAGCCAGGTTCCTCTGCAGAGCCCTCCTACCCTCTAACAGATTGACACATGTTCCCAACTTGGTGTTGTCTGCAAACTTACTAATACTGGTCTCAATCCCGTCATCCAGATCATCAATGAAGACATTAAACAGGACTGGGCCCAGCACTGATCCTTGGGGCACACCACTAGTGACTGGCTGCCAGCTGGATGTGGAATCATTCACCACCACTCTCTGGGCCTGGCCATCCATCCAGTTCTTAACCCAGCACAGAGTGCCCCTGTCCAAGCCATGGGCTGCCAGCTTGGCCAGGAGTTTACTATGGCAGACAGCATCAAAGGTCTTGCTGAAGTCCAGGTAGACTACAGCCACAGCCTTCCTCACGTCCACCAGGCAGGTCACCTGGTCATAAAAAGAGATCAGGTTGGTCAAGCAGGACCTACCCCTCCTAAATCCATGCTGGCTGGCTCTGATCCCCTGGCCATCTTGTAGATGCCCTCTGATTGCACTAAGGATGATCTGTTCCATAATCTTGCATGACACTAAGATCAGGCTGACAGGTCTGTAATTTCCTGGGTCTTCCTTCTGACCCTTCTTGTGGATGGGCACCACATTGACCAGCTTTCAGTCTTCAAGGACCTCTCCAGTGAGCCAGGACTGTTGATAAATGATGGAGAGTGGCTTGGCCAGCTCATCTGCCAGCTTTCTCAGCACCCTAGGATGGATCCCATCTGGTCCCATAGACTTAAGAGGATCCAAGATGTTCAACAAGTGCATAACTGCTTCCTTTAGGAAGCTTCAATTTCTGATGCTGTGTGATACATGAGCCCTAGGCAATGATTAGGTTAAGATGTAGGCAGATTTAGATCAGCTATCTTCCAGGTATTTCAACATTGTACAGATGACAAAGAGTCACATCCTGAGGATGTTGGCAATGTAGAAAATTTCAGGATCCAGCCAATCACACTCAGCTTATGTGTTTATCAGAGGTTCCCTGCCAATCAACCACCTGAAGCAGAGGGCCACATCCAGAGTCACAATTGTTCGATTCACCAAGCACTTTCTTTGCCTTACATGTGCAAGACATTCACATGTCACAGCCTAAGAATCACTGTACCAACTCACACTTCAGTTCCTGAAATTATGTCAGTTTAACACTGGAAGGGAATGTGTGAGTCACTGAGACCAGTTCTGTTCTGCATAATCTCAGGCAACTACATCATTGTCACTAAGGCCAGAATGATGCACAAGGACATTCTCTCTAGCCTCTGTACCACTATGCACTAAACATCCCAATGCATTTGACTTAAGACCGTTCACTTTAAGGAACCAAAAAACTATAAAACCCTATCATGTCCAATGTCAGGAGATACTGAGATTCTCATCTATGGAGTGCACCCTTGCAACGGCTGGAAAACTGCTGGTACTAAAGCTCGCGTGACCTACACTTATGAAATCTACTCTAAAGAGAGAGAGTTCTTCCTCATTTCTGCACAGCAGCAATAAAGAGTAAGCATTTAAATAACATAGACTTAAAAACAACAAATGATCAGCACTGTGAGAGATTTTACTGGTCCCTCCATGTACTGTTAACTTCTTAGCACTAAAGCTGAACTACAATTAAGAGAGAAAATAGGAAAGACAGGCTTGAGGAAGAAAGACTTACAGACCTTAGAAACAAAATTCTAACTCCCTAACCACCATTTTTTCTGAACTGCAGTGATAATCTTTTATTGGAAGCTGTCTTGTGTCAATTTTCTATTTTATCATTATAGCACAAACACAGCTGCACTTGGGATGTATATAGTTATGGATTCAAGACTGATGAGTATGTTTGACCCAGCCCTTGCAGAAGAAATTCAGTGGCCCACAAATGCCTGGATTATATTTTTCCCATAACAAGTAAATGGTTGCTCACATTTCAGAGGCTATAACTGCAGTGGTAGCAGGCTATGCCCAAATGATGTTGAAATACAGATGAGATTAACATAAAGTATAACCTAATTTGCTCCTGATATTTTCTGTACTGTCCCTCAAAGGACGTTACCATGATGCATGCCTGACACTAGCAGGATGAGCTGACTACTAAGGCAGCATCTGACATTTAAGCTCAGTGAATAAGCATAGAGGACAGTCTGCGTTCCCATGTGCTAGCTGAGACTAAGACACTCTGACCAGGGCCCTGCATTCAAAGAAGTCTTGCTTAAAGTGATTTTCTACTGAAGTCCACACATGGCAACTCTCTTTTCATTCCTGTGGCCTCAGAGGAGCCATATACATTGCAATATGTAAACTGTGACTCTGCTACCTGGCCCATGGCATGAATCTCATGTTAGTTTTATCAGAAAAGTAGATATCTGAATGTTTGTTCCTCTGCATGTTTTCCCAGGCAAATATCTGCTTAGAGAGTACTCCCAAACTAGGAAGAAGAGCTCATTCAGCCCCAAAATCTCCATGTTATTGAATAACTACAGTAAGCCTAGCACCAGACACACTTGCTTCATTAATAGTTTTATGCTGAGAGTTTCAAAGCCAACCAATGAAAATATCAGCCTTGTCAGACTGCTCTGCAAGTACATCACTGAATCTTATCATCCTAAAATCACAGAAGGATTTAGGTTCAAAAGACCTTAAAAATCATCTACTTCCAACCTCACTGCTCTGGGCAGGGACCCCTTCCACTGGATCAGGCAGCTTAAAGCCTCATCTGACCTGGTCTTGAATACTTCCAGGCATGAAGCATCCACAGCTTCTCTGAGAAACCTGCTCCACTGTCTCAGCACTCCCACAGTGAGGAATGTCATCCTTATATCTAATTTAAATCTATCCTTTTCCAGTTTAAAACAATTATTCCTTGTCCTGTGCTACACTCCTTTATAAAGAGCCCCTCTTGTAAGTATTTAAAGGCCAGTACAAGGTCTCCCTAGAGCCTTCTCTTCTCTGGGGTGAACAGCTCCAACTGTCCCAGCATATCCTCACATGGAAGGTGCTCCAGCCCTCTGACCATCTTTGTGGCCCTATCCATAAAGAGAAAGTGAATATGACAGTAGTCTCAGGGCAATAGAATAAATAAATACATAAATTTTTAAAAAGTAATTAAATAGACAAAACAACACCCAAAACAACAATAAAAGCAAATATACACACTCTTTCCCAAGCTGTATAATGGATAGATTGCCACCTACCGCTTTTTCATCCCTGGTCATATTACCACAACTCCAGCTTTTGTCCTCTAGCAATGGATTTTTCACTATCACCAGTCTCATTTAGCTGAAAAAGTTATGTATATTTCATATGCCTCAGTAGATGTTTAATTTTGTTCTTCTTTCCTTCTTTATTTTATTTTGTTCTTATTTCCCCCTCTAGTTTATTTAGCATATAAGCAGTCTCTTTTTTACTGTTATGGATATTTTATCTCTTCAGACAAAATATGTTAACCTAGAGGTCAAGAATAAATTTTCCATAATACTGCTCTGTTTCTAAGATACTGTGAATACTAAATTAGTAAGTATCTTTACTACCATAAAATTAAAGTAACATGGAAAAGAACTGGCCTATAGTTTGATTCAATTCAGGAGAGCAAAAAGCAACAAGAACCAAAGTGTCTACTTAACCCACCAGGAAACAGTGCAAGTATGACTCAAAGCAATTTGCCCATGTCTGCCACAGTGACATACAAAGCCTGCCTCACCTGTACACATTGCAGCTCTTCTCACAGCCACAGCAAATGAAGAGGAATGTTCCCAAGAGCTGAATGCATCTAATCTTGCTGGCTCAAACTGTCAGCTCAGGAGAAGTGAGCACAAGTCCTCTGAACTGGATAGATCAGGAGATGATGAGTGTGAACTGCAAGAAGCCTATGGAGGTAGTGGTCATTCCTGCTCTGACTGTTACACAACTGTGTAGGATATCTTTCTATTCAGACTCCAAAAATACAGAAAATCCATTTTATGCACATGCTCATCTTTTGCCTAACTTCATGTGGTTTCACTTCTGCTGTGGGGCACTCTAAAAACCTTCTTCCCCCTCTCCTCAATCTCTAGAGGTTTGAATGGGGAAAGAAAGTACAAAACTGCTTTCCGACACACACACCTTGTAGGCTTGAAAGGAGGAACAGCAAAAGTCAGCCTTTCCACATGTGTACTGACTCATGGGAAGCCTGTGCTGGAATCAGCTGGTGATTGGCTGAGTTCTCCATGCCCAGTACATAGATGGCAACAGGCATCGATGTCTAGGAAGCTTATAGAGTGAGGAAAAAAGTGTGTGGTTCCTGCTGTCGCACAGTTCTGCGCAGTTCTGCTCTAGTCCTGCTCTTGCACAGTTCGTTCCACTCCCCCATAAGTCTGCAAATTCAGTCTTTAGGTCCATTCAAGAGAGAGCTGCCAGTGCCACCCGGACCTGGCTTCTCTCGGACCACTGTATCTTGACTGCCTGCTCACTACCCTGAGCTGGGGAACATGACAGCAGTTTGGCTTTTTCCCTGTACTAAGGCAGTGCTGCTCCACAATCTTTGCCTCATGGAGGCTGTGTCTGAGACACTTTGACTTTGGCAGGTATCAGACTTAATGCCAGGTGGGTCCACGACAGATATAGCTCGCAGTTTTAGATGCTGCCACAGAGAAATTCAGCAGGAGTCATCGCTAAATTCCTACTTCACCTCTGTGAGTAAAATCTGCTGTTCCCTAGGTTCTCTGCTCAGCCTGATTTATAAGTGAGGAAGAACTGTCTTGTAGCTCAGCTTTTTCCATTTTCTGACTTTCCTTAATTACTAAACTTGCCCCTAAGAATCCTTCTGAAGATTAGAACCTGTAAATAAAATTTAACTAGTTCTGTATATAGTTTGGGGGTGGGGCTTTCCAGGAAAATAAAAATAATTCTAATTTTTAAATTCCTGGCTCAGCCAATTAATCCCCAACCAAATCAACTTGTTAGAAACATGAAAGCAGTTATCACAATATGACTAGCCAGCTCTTTCATGATATCATGATTTCTCTAGGAGTCACAACTGCCTGACATGAGGATCAAATCCCTTGGACAACAGTCTCTTTTCAGCATCAAATGCAGTAAAAGTGGTGAGCCCCAAGATAAAGTGCTGCATTTTTCTAAAAAGGACATGTAGTATTAAATCAGAGGAAAAAAGTCCTCCATTGTCAGGTGTACAAACGAAGGACCTCTCTTGCTTCTGGTCCAGGCCACAACCATGAACATTTTCTAATTTGAAACAAGTAACATTATTAATTTTAACCCAAATGGGAAACCCTCTCAATCTGAAGTGTAATTCTTATTCTGTATGCTGAAGGTTTTGGAAAAAAAACAAATCTAACTTCATATTCCTAATGAAGAGCAAAAAGCTGACTCTTCATAGCTAGCAGATCACTGTGAGATATATAATAACGTGGCTGTACTAGCTCTGGAGTTACAACTCAGGCTATCAAAATTAAATGGTGGATGGTAAGAGATGTTTCACAATAGCTGCTCCTAATCTGCTTACGTTTTGCCTGTAAATCCCTTTCATTGCAACATGCTGGGAGGGCAATAGATCTGAATGCTCTCAGCTATGATTGTCAGCTTCAAGTAACTCAGGTGGTATCAACAATGCAATACCGGCTTAAAAACAACCCATGTGGGAAGAGAATCAGGCCCATCAGTTTCAAAACAGCTATATTAGAAGAGCATTAGCTGTTTCCATAGAAATGGAAAGGAAACATACACTAGGTCCCTTCAAATCTGTGCTCCAAATGAAGCAGGAGAAACCAAATGTCTGCTAAAAGTACAGACTTGCAGTGCTTGGCATGCTAATGGAGCTAACGTTTATAGTAGAAAGTTGGGGAAAATGCAGGTCTCAGTGCCTCCAAACTGCCTTGCCTGCTCTTGCTGTAGTCAGAAGGAGGACAGGAACGTGATTGTGGATCACTGACTGTTGTGATAGCTCAGTCCCTGTCCCTGAGCAGAGCAGCTTACAATGTCCTAATAGTACTCACTTACTGGTACTTCGGTGTACATCTCTTGTCACAGAGGCCTCATTCCTCACTGAAACAGCAAGAGGATACAGTGCCAGCAGATGGCACTCCGGAATACCCAGCACCATCACAACTCTTACTGCTGGGCAGCAAAGGTACCTTCCTCCCAGGGAACCAGAGGTCCGGGCTCATAACCAAATGACTAGAAATATTTCCAAGCAGAAATGTTTGTAGGATGTGGGCAATGCCATCCCTTCTGGAAGCATACATTGCTGTCAGTTACATCTGCAGTGCAGCAAGTCCTCACTCCATGCACTGCAGCATTCGGCATGCCGGCAGCAGCAGCAGCACTGGAGAGCACAGCCATTGCTTCTCTCCACTGGGTTTTAAACGTCAGAGTAACCACCGACTGGGTCTGCAGAGAAAGAGCAAGCTGCCAAGCAGAAACCGAAAGGAAAATCAAGGCGGGAGTGAGGAGAATAAGCAGGAAATTTTTGAGGACAGGAAACACAAGGACAGCAGTTACTGCAAGCAAGGCTGAAGATGTTTCCCTGTAGCAGGCAGATGATAATGCAACAGCAGTGACTGGCCGTTCAGGAGGGAGCCACAGCTCTATCTCCAACCCTTCCTATTCCATACAGAAGAAAAAAATCAATTAGTGGACACTCTTCTTTTGCATTTAATCCTGGTCTCAGTTTGTCATTAGCTTGGGAGAGTGCTGATGACTCCCACGTCAGCAAGAATTTTCCAATTGCTTTCAGAAAGGCTGCTTGCTGCATTCCTCTGAGAAACGCCTCGCCATTTGCACAGTGCAAACAGGCACACACATGGGCAACATTTTCTGAAAACCCTTTGAAGTAGTGAAAAGCCAACTCTCCTCCACATGCACTTATTTCTAAGCATGAACTTTGACTTCTCTGCTTATAGCAATACTTCTTAAAGAATTTTTTTTTCAATAAGCTGAATAGGAAAGAGAAAGGGCAGAAAAACAGGTTAAATAATTGTTTGACACTTCCAGGGGAAGACTGAAAAGAAAAAATAATTTTATTAAGTATTTTCTAGGCTTTATTATGAATATCTAATATATCCTCTTGGTCATCATGGTTTCTTATGGTCTTTTAATTATCTTTGTTTATAGTAGCATGTTTCACACCCTTATTCCCTACTTACAGCATTTTGTCCTCCATGTCATGCTAATCATTCACAACTGAGTAGCAGATGTTTGTGCTCTTGCTCAGGAATTTACAATCATAGAATGGTTTGGGTTGGAAGGGGCCTTCAAAAGTCATCTAGTCCAACCCCCCTGCAGTCAGCAGGGATATCCTTCACTAGAGTAGGTTGCTCAAAACCTTGTCAATCCTCACCTTCAGTAGCTCCAGGAATGGGGCCTCAACTACCTCCTTTGACAACCTGTTGCAGTGTTCCAACACCCTCATGGTAAAGAACTTGTTCCTAACATCCAATCTAAATCTCCTCTCATGCAAAGCATTGTCCCTCATCCTGCCACTGCAGGCCTTTGGAAACAGCCCTTCTGCAGCATTCTTGCAAGCTCTCTTCAGGTACTGGAAGGATGCTATTAGGTGTCCCTAGAGCCTTTTCTTTTCGAGGCTGAACAACCCCAGCTCCCTCAGCTTGTCCTTGTAGTAGAGGTGTTCCAGCCCCTGATCATCTTCGTGGACCTCCTCTGAACTTCTCCATCAGGTCCGTGGACCTGACAATATACTTCTGCTCCTTATGAAGAATAGCTGATTTGACTTAGGCTAAAACTAATGATGCCAATAACAAAAACATGGTAAATATTCTGGTGTGTTCCAAATATTAATTTAATTATTATAAAGAATAAAAACCTGCTGTTCCATGGCACTTCTTTTCTGATCACGATGTTCTAGATTACCATTCAGAGCCTTCAAAATCATTCTGTATTTTCCTTTCAGTTCCTGACACTAACTTTCTTGTAGCCACTACAAAAAAAGGCCTAAATCATTAGACTTGGAGGCATCAGTTCAGCCATTTTGATAACTGTTGTTTAAATATTTCTGTATTGAGGTCAGTAGAGATCGAGTTAAAAGTCCTCAAAATACTGTGTGGCTATGTTCTACACAGAGAGCTCAAGGAAGAAAATTTTCAGCTCAAGCTGAAAATTTTGCACCCACATATTCAACAATGGATTTTGCAGACCACTAAGTTGGTTACTATGTCATAAAATACCTTATAATTTTTTTCTGACCTTGCCTGATACAAAACAGGGAAGCAAATCTTATTTCTGAAACATGAACAGAAAAAAATAAATGTCTATGTCAATGCTTAAAGAGAATTCCTTTAAAAGCCCAAAGCATTTTTTAAACTAAATTGTTCATTCTTGAAAATTCTCACACATATAGAGAACATAAAAAGCTGAAAAAGTACAGCAAACACTAATCTTCCTGCTTTGGTTCACTGTAAGCAACTGACCATTAAAATTATTTCATACATGTCCTTCTATAAGAAGTGAGAAATAGACTGTTCTGAAAAACAAAATAAAATAAGTTTCCTCTTTGGTTGCAAAACAATGTTGAAAAATGACCATAATTTCCCCTCTTCCCTCACACTCACCCACCTGGATTTTATTCAGTGAAGATTTCTTTCTTTTTTTTTTTTTTTCATTCCCATTCCTTTATTCTTCCTGTAGCTCTTCCTTCGAGTACTGCCTTGATCTGTGTAGGTGTCACATGGAACTGGCCCAAAAGGATTTGCAGTAACGACTGGATTTGATCTCAGCTGCTAGTCTATGAACAAGTTAAGGCAGGGTATACTGATTCCTTCTTGTGGTTCTCTTTCCAAGTCTAGCCCTTGATGAAAGCCATATACTAGATTTTCCATCAACTTTTTCCTGCACACAGCTCTAGTAATAAAGCATACACACCTTTTGGTTACCAGAATTAAGAACTGATATAACCACCTCTCTCTTATCTAGCACCTAGCATAATATCTTTGTAATAAACAATAAAAAAATATTTTTTGCCTGTACCCAGATCTTTGAATCTGCCATGTTTTCTATGTTAATGCTTTCAAACACAAGACTATTGGAACTTCTCAATACTTCAAACTGTTTCACTGTGTGTGATATATAAGAATAGCCATTTGAGGAAACAGAAGACAGGGATTATATGTGATATAATACACACATTATAAACATAAAGCTGAGCAATTCCTGCTGAGAAGTTACATCAATTTCAGCTCTTGCTCCCAGTACTACTTAATGCAGTTCTTAAAGTGTGCTCTCTACCCAAAGCCAGCACTCTAACCGGGGGACAAAATGTCATGCCTCCTCTCCCTTGAATACAAATAGTTATTTACTCTTTGCGGAATAAAACAGCTGCAACATGAGAAATTGAGAAATGCAGGTACTGCATCATCTGGCTGTCAAAGGGAGTTGATCCTAGCCTTTTCACTTACTGAATGCTGACTCATGACTAGGTGTTGGTAAAATTAGATGCAAAACGTGGCTTCTGCACATAAGCATCCTTTCTTACAGTCATAGAATCATACAATGGTTTGAGTTGGAAGGGACCTCCAAACGTCACCTAGTTCAACCCCCCTGCAGGGAGCAGGGACATTCTCCACTAAAGCAGGTTCTGTATGTTGGGTAAGACTCCAAATGCTATATTTCTGTAAAAGCAAAAATTAGCTACTCTTCATTTAAAATGTCATTTGGAAGCTAGGTTCTCACAGAAATAGGAAAAATTAATTTGGAAAAAAAAAAAATCCCTAAATGTACAATCTAAAGAATTCAGATCCCGTAAGCAGTGGATAAAGTGGCTGCAGTGAAACTTAAAATTCCTTCCCCTTTTGCTTCTTAAAAGCCACATAAATGTAATCTGCTGTGTCAATGTAAGTATTTAAGGCACTGATCTGGGAAACGCACAAATTTTTTATTTCTCTAATGATTTATCCTCCAAAAGAGAAGACGCTGTTTATTTGTCTAAAGTTCAGTACCTATCTAAAAATATGTGCATTCAGAATCTAAATTCATTTGTTTCAGTTTAAAATTGCCATAAATCAGAATATTACAATAGGTTACTGTAATTCTTAACACTTGTTGGGAAAAAAAATCTGAACAAAACAGTTGTGGGGGGTTTTTTTTGTTTTTTTTTTTAAGGTATTAAGTATACTTTGATATTACCTGAAAATTAGATCATTGATTAATTTAGATTAGAAGTTGAAGTTAACAGTTAATAATTGCAACAGTTTAACTGAAAAGGGTCAATGAGACAAAATTAACCAACACCAAGATACTGTGATGATAAATGGCTGCATTTCCTTACTAATTTATTCTGGTGTATTAGATACACCAATCTCATTTAAAAACATTTTAGTTGTTAAACCAAATAAGGACACTTCTGGGGTTTTATTCCAATTACAATAAAAGTGGGCTGCATGGTCAGGGATGGAGCTACAGTGTGATCCTACAGTTTGTTAAGCTTTGATGATCAGGAGTGAATCCTAGAATGACATTAAAGAACATCTGCTCCAACCTCCCCACCATGGGCAGAAACACCTCTCAACTAACTAGGCTTGTCTGCTCAAGGCCTCTATTTCTCCTTACAAGCACAGATAATTATTGTGCTTTCTGAGTTTAGAAGCATGGAATATTAAAAAAAAAAAAAAAAAAGCAAACCAAACCTAAGTCCTCAAAAGACTTTACAAATCTGGATTACTGCCAGAAACAACAGTGAGTGAAGTAAGCAGATGGAAAAGTAAGGGCTCAGATAAGGAGCAAGTTTTCCCTGGTGAGTAGCAGTCACAGTGTAACACCTGCCTACTATCGTCCTCTGATTGCTGCAGAAAGCCAAGTGTTAGTAGTAACAAATACTGTCAAGTGCCATCGTTATGCAAAAAAAAAAAAAAGAGTAAGCTCCTAAAGCATAAGCCCTTAGAACAGTTAAAATCACTGCCTGAATAATAATTTTTAGAATTTTAAAAAAAAAAAAAAAG
>VWZI01002238.1:75569-171374 GCA_013396835.1 Psilopogon haemacephalus
CCCCCCCCCCCTCTCTTCCTCCCCCTCCCCCTCCCCCCACCACGGCTGTCCCCTCCCTCCTCCCTCCCTCCCTCCCACCCCGCTGCCAGTTTTTCTACAACTAGTACATCCACGCACTGGCAGGGTCCCGGCCGCCCCGGCTGCCATGGATATCAGCTAAAGGCGGACGGAGAGGGCAGAAAGGCGCTCCCCGACCTAGATCCCGAGCCCCGCGGGGCCGCCGCGCCCTCCCTCCTGCCGGCCGGCAGCAGCGGCGGCCGCTCCCCGCCCGCCCCGAGCCTGCCCCGGAGAAGCCCGGCTGCCCCAGGGAGGGGGGGAAAGAGAGGGAGCGGGGGAAGAAGCACGGAATACAGGGAAGGAGTCGGGCAGAGCATCCCCACGGCAATGTCCAAGGGCTTGAAGAAGAAAAGCCACTGGACTAGCCGAGTCCACGAGATCGTGATCGTGAGGAACCCGGAGGGGCAGTTGGGCTTCGAGTTGAAGGGAGGCGCCGAGAACGGGCAGTTCCCCTACCTAGGGGAGGTGAAGCCCGGCAAGGTGGCCTATGAGGGCGGCAGCAAGTTAGTGCCCGAGGAGCTCCTGCTGGAGGTGAACGAGACCCCCGTGGCCGGGCTCACCATCAGGGATGTGCTGGCTGTGATCAAGCACTGCAAGGACCCCATCCGGCTCAAGTGCGTCAAGCAAGGTAAGGCGGGGACTGCCCCCCCTCCGCCCCCTTTCCACAGGGCCCAGGGCAGGTCTGGGGGCATCCGGGGGGAGCAACTTTGTTGCTGCAGTTTGACTTTCCCCCTCCCCGCCGGAGCCGCCCCCTCCCCGCCGGCGGGGGGAGGATGCGAGTGGCGCTGCGCGATGCCCGCAGCCGGGCGAATTAAATGTGCGTCAGTGACAGCGCTTCGCCATGCCGCGGGAGGGGACGGGGGGGCGGCAGCGCCACCGGGCAGCACCCCCACGGCATCACCTACCAGCGGGCCAGGCCCGCGCCGCCGCCCCGCGCCGCGCCGCGGGCACCGGCCACTGGCCGCCCCTTCGNGGCAGCGGAGAGGGGCTTGCCCTTGGCTTTCCTTCGCTGCGGGCCCGTTGGCTCGGGCTCAGAGGCTTGTCGCTGCGCGGCGGGTCCCTCCTGGCATTAAGAGCGGCTTTAGCATCTCTTAAGTGTCATTAGCGGGAAAGTCATTCATTTGATCCCTGGTGAAAACGATATCCTAGGGAACGGGGAGCTCAGGAAAAGTGGGAGGGAGAGGCTGAAAGAAACTTCTGGGAGAGAGTGGTCTACTTTTGCTTCTCCGCTCTTTCTCTTAGTAATTTCAGAAGTACTGTGATAGATTAATGCATTTCCAGGAAAGTGAATGGAGAAGAGGCGTCACAGGAGCTGTTTACGTGTTTGTTTCTCTCCTCTTTAAACTATGCTGAGTTGGGCTCTGCAGCTGAGCGGAGGTTTCTGCTACCCCAGCGGCATGTATGAAGCACAGGAGTTCTGTCAGCTGCGCTGCATCTACTGACTGTAGGTGCACCTCGGTCGTGGATGGTGCAGTGCCTGTACGTGTATTGCCAAAGTAGTAATTTCAGGCGGGCAGTGAGCTCAGCCATTAAAACTTGTGCATTTCTGCCACGGGAAGGCTTCAGATGCTATGCACCAGTGATGTCTTTGCTCTCTAATTATAGCCATCAGCCTTTGCTCAGAGGACACACGGTTCCTCTGACATTTGGTACCGTTTATTAATTTAACTTCTTCATTGCAATTGGCAGTTTATTGTTCAAAGTGTCATTTATGATGCTGCTGAGTGCTTGAAGGATATGTCTATTATTTATCAAAACATGACAGAATCAGTCGAAAGAATTTGACTTATACTCAGGCCTTCAGAATGTATTTGATATATCCAGTTATCTACATAAGGTCAGGCCTCTAAATCCCGATATGATCTGTGGTTTTTGTGTTTGTCCTCTTGGGAAAATTGTGCAGTGCGCTATAGGTCATATCTTCATAGACAGTGCAGGGAGACAAAATAGTTGATGTGATAACTGAGGATTGGAAAGGGGTATAATGGGTTCTGTCTTGCAAATATAATGACATTTTGGAGCATCTAAAGTCCAGGAAACCTGCTCTGTAGTTTGGTTCGATTTTTAATTAGTAATGTGAATATTCTTACTATGATGGGATTCAAAAAGAAGCAGCAGTGGAAATGCCAAGAAGAAGCTAAGGGTACCTTGTCTCCTAAGTTAGTTGAATTATTACTTTTTTCCTTTCCGTAGAAATCTTATAGATACTTTAGTGCCAATTTAGGGTTATGTTAATTTACTACATGAAACAGGCTCTGTCCCACCTCTTTGCTGTTTTCCTAATATTTCTCTCTAAGTCAAAGCAATCATCGGTGATTCATTAGTGTGTGCACCCTTATTAGAGGTATCTGTAATAGATGAATTAGGGACATTAGTCAGGCTTTTAGCCTGTAGATTGCTGCAGGTTTCTTGAATGAAGCACAGAGGGTGAATTCTGAGTTCTGTCTAGTTTATTGCTCTCTGAAGAGTTTTACTTCAGTATGTTAACACACTGCACTTTCCACGCAAGTCCTTAAAGCACTGGCCAGAAGACTGCGTGTTTGAAAGTGACAGTTCTGCATAGATTCTTGGACTGGGACCTCCTGGCTGCAGTGATTTTTCATGTGTTCCAGCATCCTTCAGTTTGCCAAAGGGAGAGGCTTTCTGGATCAAACTTACTATTAAAAAAAAAAAAAAAAGTCTGTGGTTTGTGTATTTTACAACCTGACTCCTCTTTCAGTGTAATTCAGTCTCTTTTCTGCACCCTTTGCTTACAGAGCACAGACAGCAGACATCTACCTTACAGGAACAAATTACTATTCCCTAATGGTACTTTGCAGCAGTGTGTAGGAGAGAAAAGGCTGGGCAATAAAATCTTTATATATTTTTTGTAAGTTCTGTTCTCCTTTTAGTTATAAAACACCTTTAGTGTGTTTGAACTCTATTAATTACTCCATTATCATTGTTTCGGCATAATTTATCAATGGTATCTCTGTAAATGAGAATAGCATGACCTTGAATGTACCATGTGGCTGTAGCTGCTTCTTCAGTGCTGCTTAGGAATGAAGACAGAGAAATGTGGAGGTAGGACAGGACTATTTATAATATGATTCTTAAGAAACTGTGACTATTTCTCTTGTTTGAAAGTTTTGATAATTCATGAGCAAAAAATCACGTGGAGATTAAATTGGGGAATAGCTAATTCAGTTTACAGGAAGTAGCTGTTTTGAAGTATGGAAAATAAAGTTATTTTCACAATTTCTCATTGTGTTTTGTTTGATTAAACATACTTTTCAAAATGATGAATTACTTCATCTTATGTCATATTACAAAGTGAAATATTTATTTTAAAGGAGTCCTGTGAAATACCGCTGTTTTATCTGAGCTGAACATCTTGAGCTAAAAATATTAACTCAGAAAAAAACCAATCAGATAGTGCAGGAGTTGCTGTGTATCACCAGGAGGAGTAAACGTCGTGAGAAACTTAATTAGCAGTTTCACAATATGATCTGACATAGAACTCTCCTAAGCATGACACCCAATAAACAAGACTTTAATGCAGTAAACTGTTGCCTGGTTTTGCATGGGGTGAAAAGATGGTGAGAACAATTATTACTATTATTGTGGCTTTTGTTAATAGTATTATTTAATCTTAAGTGTAAGAGTTCTCATAGAGGTATTCTTTGACGACTATTTCCTGTTTGGTTGGGGGTTTTTTTGTTTGGTTTTTGGTGATTTTTGTGTGTTTGGTTTTATTTGTTTTGCCACTTCTGCTGTTGGCAGGATCAGGCAGATTCTTTTAAAACACCTGAGGTGAAATCTTTGCACAGATGAAATTAGTGGCAAAACTGTCCTTGAATTCAAGTGAAGAAAGCAAGGATTGCCCTGTAAAGTGCTGTCCTTTTTTTGAATATATGACTTTTTTATGGAGAATTTTGTACAGCAGTCAAATTCATTGGGCACATTTGCAAATGTTAGCCATTCTGACCTTCTGATCTGTCCATTGAAGAGAAGGGCCTTATTGTGCCTACAAGAAATACTTCTGAATTGCAAAAATGGTTGTTTTCACGTGCAGAACAGTTTGGATTAAATACTATGTTTTCCCAAATATGTGTAGTTTAAAAATGTGTTGAGGAAAGGCATTCTAATATGGATAAGCAATCACAAAGGTAAAGATCAAGTGAGGAGCAATATTGTCTCCAGCCTCACTCCCTGTTTGTTACTCCTGTCTCAGGCTCACAGTTCCAGTAATTCCCATTAGTAGGCAGGTTAGTCCATGATCTGCCACAGACTACAATACAGCTTTGGTTTTAGCTTGAAGGGTTGCAGGAACTCATGTTGTACTCAGTTGCACTGCATAAATCAGGACTGTTATTCTTTGTATAAGGTTGTAACTTCCACAGATGCCCTCAGCAGAATCTTGAGAAATGGTCTGCAAACGTGGGTTTTAGAACTTACGAGCATTACAACAGATTTTGTGCTGGAGGTACTGCCTGACATATGTCATCCTCCTGGAAAATGGTTTGGACATACTAAGTAACCAGGTGATCTGACTGAGCAGTTTAGTTTACTTTTAGAAGTAATTCAGTTGTATAATGATGTGAGATATTAATAACACCAGTACTTTGTACTTACACTGTAAGCTTTTCAGTTTTTAAGCTTCAACCCATAATACTTCACCTCCTCATGCAAAAAGGCACTTAGTACACATATTGTAAGCAGGGATTTAAAACCAGTTTTACTTCCTCTGTCTAATCATTTACTTAAGTAAGCATATGCAAAAAATGTTTTGCTGGCTGTAGATAGACTTCGGCATATTTGCAAGTACTTTACCAGCTAGGAGAGTATCTGGATCGTCATTAGGATGTGTACAGGAGTGGATGTGTTTGAGCAGACTGCAGGTCTGCATCCTCCGCATCCTCTTACTGGTAGAGACAGCAGTGATTTCCTGGTGAAGATTAGAAGTTCAGGACAGTGCTGCCTCAGGACCCAGTGGTTTGTGGCTCAGGGATTTAGTAAGCTTGTAGTGTTTTGGTTGGATTTTTTTGCTTGTTTTTTTAATTTCCTAATAAGTTAATTTGTGAGTTTTGCAGTTAAAACTTGACTTGGAGTTAACTTTAATAAAATACTTTAAAAGTCTGTAACAACCCTTTTGACAGAAAAGTACAAGAATCTTTTAGGTTGTTGAAGTTCTCAATAATTTCTTCTGCATTCATTGAAAGACTGTGTGCACAAAGATTGTAATTTTGTGGTTTTTTTCTTCCTGGATATCAATATATAATATATTCTACGATGGAAATGTTGGATACAATTTTTTCCACTAGTATAAATGCAAGTATTTTACAATAGAAAGCTATATGATTTTCCTGAATTAAAAAAAAANGGCAAACAAATAAAACCCCCCAAAACACCCAAGCCACAAGAGTTCTGCAAAATAATAAACCCAGATGTGGTGGTTTGGGAGTCCTGGCTCCCCCACACTGTGAAACTGCCCAGGCTAGATTTAGAGGGCTGGAAGTTAAGGAGACCAAGCTTTGTATTTACAGGTTTGCATAATGTACAAGCAGATATTTACAATATATAACAGATATTTACAGAAATATACAGTAAAAAGGTAATACAGAAACACCACACCCCTCCCAGAGATCAGGGTCCCTAAGAGGGGTTTATAACCACCCTCCCACCTTCCCCTCACTTCCCAGTCTTATCTCACTATCTGTGTTACATGCCAGATAAGCAAAGGTAGATCAGCCAGGTGGATTAGCAGCAGGAAAGGTAGTTAGTGAAGTTATTCCGAGCCAGCTAAGAAAGGAAGGGAGAGGTAGCAGCCAGCACAGCTCAAAGCAGTCTGTCTTATCTTTGTTTTGATTCTAACTTTATACCATTTCAGTAAACAAATGAGGGAAGGAGACACTGGAATGCTTTCCTTTCTCAGCCTATAGTCTAATTTCTCATTCAGATCCTCCAATTAGTTCAAACCAGCACACCAGACAACTGTGAAAACCTGCATGCTGGCACTTCTCATACAAAGATAGTTTCTGAAAATAAACTCTATTTCATACCCTTCTCCTGTTTCCTAATTTATGCTCCTTAGGATTTTGCTAATTCTAGAAATAAAATTGAGAGTTTTCTTCTTACCATTACTTTATGTCATTCTTATACTTGCCCATCTTAATTTAAAGTCCATTGAAGCTGACTTCTGACTCATATAACCAGAGATTTATTCTTCAGCTCCTTCAGAGAGGTGATATTTCATGTCAGAAAATCTGTGTTCACTGACAGTAGAACTATATTCATCTGTCTTTCTTCTCTGGGAGCTACAAATGTGCCATTAAAGGATGGAGCCATGACTTTGTTAGTGCATCATTTCCTTGAAGAAATTAAATAACTGAGACTGCTCTGCTTAGTTCTGTTGAGTCACATATGCTAAAGTTCATCTCACACTAACACTTGTCTGTCCATTGATACTGCTGACATCAGAGGAAAGTACCAGTATGGAGAGGTAAAACTGTATCTCTCATTTTATTCAGCAGTATGAAATAAAATGATCACAAACTTTAGAATAAGATTGATCCAATGCCTACCCAAGCAAGTTCAGTCTATAGCATGGAGTTTGAAGGTATTGATTTCAGCAGCAAAGTGACAGACTTTGAATTCTGATACTCAATGTCATTGCAATGCTGGCACACCCACAGAGGCTGTCATCCCAACAGTGTATCTTCAGCATACCTAGTTTCTTACAAATCAGCTTAGCTTCTTCCAAGTTCATGGAAATCTGACAGTGAGAAGGTGTAATAGTTTTGCTGGCCATTTGTGTAGCTTTCTCACTCTAGGCTCAAGCTGTCACAATGGAAAATGGAATGGCAGACAGAGGCAAGAAAAAAAGGAGGGACTGAAGGGTTTTGGCAAAAACAGACATTAATGTTGCTAAACTGGACAGAAATCCTCAATGGTAATTGATCATTTCTAAAACAACACTTAGGGTTGAATGTTCTTTTAACAAGTCTCATTTATTCATAGGTCCTATTCATAAATTGGTAGATGCTGTTGAAGATAGCTGACTGAAGACTTTTGTTTGCATCTATCTGCCATGTATTTTATGGTGTGTAAATAAAGCACAAATGCATTATTTCTCAACTCTCAGTCAACATATGCATATTGCTAGAATTCAGACAGCTCACTCAGAAGGTATGTTGTTGTAAACAGCACTTCCAGATGTCTTCTCATTCATGTATAGGTTGTGATTAGCAATGTATGAATAATGCAGTTTAACTATTCTTATCAATCTCAGGTGTTTCTCCTGGATGTCTTTGATTATTTCCACAAATCATGAACTCAGGACAAAGAAAAGTAAGTCAAGGAACAAAATAGAGAAAGTAAAATGTGGGAGGAAAAAGAAAATGTCCCAGGGAAAAAGAAAACCCAAGGATTTTTAAAACAAATATTACAGTTTTAAAAATCATGTGTTCTGTCATATTCAAGAGAGACTTGGGGAGATTCTTCAGCATAGGGGAAATCAGCACAAGGACCTTGCATTTCGTAGGTCCATTTTAGTTCCTCAAAATATGTTGAAATCATAGAATTGTTTAGACTGGAAAAGACCTTTACGATCATAGAGAATCTGGAGTACTGTATCCAGGTCTGGTTCAAGAGGGACATAGAACTGCTTGAGAGAGTCCATCGCAGAGCCACAAAGATGATTAAGGGAATGGAACATCTGTCTTATGAGGAGAGACTGAGGGAGCTGGGGCTCTGCTGCTTGGAGAAGAGGAGACTGAGACGTGACCTCATCAGTGTTTATAAATATCTAAAGGGTGAGTGCCTGGAGGCTGGAGTCAGGCTCTTCTCGGTGATGCCCAATGACAGGACAAGGGGCAGTGGGTGGAAGCTGAGGCATAGGAAGTTTCAATTAAACATGAGGAGGAATTTTTTCACTGTGAGGGTGACAGAACACTGGAACAGACTTCCAAGGGGGGTTGCAGAGTCTCCCTCTGTGGAGATATTCAAAACCGGCCTGGATGTGTTCCTGTGTGATCTGGTATAGGTGATCTTGGTCTGGCAGGGAGGTCGGACTGGATGATCTTTTGAGGTCACTTCCAGCCCCTGACATTCTGTGATTCTGTGATTCTGAGTCCAACTGCTAATCTAGCACAGCCTAGTGCATCACTAAACCGTGTCCCTTGGTGCTACATCTACATGTCTTTGAATCACCAGGAGTGGTGACTCAACCACTTCCTGAGCAGCTTATTCCAGTGCTTGACAACCCTTTCAGTTAAAAAAAAAAAAAATCCTTATGTCCAGCCTAAATCTCCAGTGGTGCAACTTGTGTAAAATTTAGTTACCACCACACCAAAACTGAATGCTGAGACCTTTTTTGCACCTTGACCTCCGTACTCACTTTCTTCATCCTCCTTCTCTAGTACTGGGACAGTTGTGTCATTGACCTTCAGAAGTGGTGCTGATTCACAAAGACTAAGTAATTTCCGTGAGTTTCTTTTCAGACCTTTGACCTTGGGAAGCAAGAATTACAGAGAATTACAGTTCAGTTATTGAAGACCATGTATAAATGGAAGAAAAAAATCCCAGCATGCTTGTGTTCTATGGTCTGCAGACAAAACAGTGGCTATATTCACTACCAGAAAAAAAAATCCATAGGGGAAATAACACCTCTTTACATTTGAGTATCATATTTTTTCTGACTCGTGAATCATCTTCGTTTGAGATCAGTGTACTTCAAGGAGCTCCTCCATATATCTTTTCTTATATGGAGAACCACTTGTTACCAATGTACTCCTTTTTTGCCTACTCCATAGCTCTCCTGCTGCTGAAACAGCTTTGTCCAGGCATTCCTCTGTCCCTGGGGTTAATGTTGACCTTTTCAAGTAGTGTGTAATTCAGATCTGGCATTAGCACCAAATACTTTAGTCTGTCAGTATGATATTTCTACCCTCTATGCTCAAATTTACTTCGTAAAGCATGCAGAAGCTTGTTTTGAGCCAGAATTTTGTCATTCCATTATTCCAAATAATTCCTGTTTTGATGGGAACAAGCTTGGTGTAACAATCTTCTGTTGTCCCTGGTCTGGGAGATATGTGGCATAGCCTTGGCCACGTATGGGAGGCTCTGCAGTCAGGAATGGCAGTCCCCAGATTACCACACTGGAAACCAGGGGTTTTTCTTTGGAAGTATCTTAAGTCAGACACTGAGGACAAAATTCCAGTCACTTGTTATCTGCAGAGTCAGAGCTTGTCTGCTTGCTTTTAAAAACTCAGAAGAATTTTTCTGTCCTCAGTATGCAGAAAGAAAAGGAAAAACATAAATAGATTTTATAGTTAAGAGTAGTGTTGATACATTCTCGATGGATAGCAGAACAATTGGGAAATAATAGTAGAAATATGAGAAAAAAAATCTTGCATGGTATCCTAGCAAGTAAATTGTGTAGCTGTGTTACTGCAACAGTAGTATTCCAGAGTGGAAATCCTTCCTGGAAACAGGCACAAGTCATCATTTTTTAACTTACCTTAGCATCTTCATACCTCACGTTGTCCTTGCATTCGTGGAAGTGAAATGTGGAATACAATTTCCTAAATTGCACATTGTATGGTAGTGGTTTTTTTGTTGTTGGTTTTTTTTTTTTTTTTGCCACTTCAGGCCGTGTCTCATGATTCTGTGTGCACACAGGCTTAGACCTTCCAANTTTTTTTCATGGCAGTTGTGAATTTATCTGCATATTCCTAATAAAATACATCCACTTCATAAAGCCACACGTAACTCATGCTACAGAGTCTGAAATTAGGGCATCGGTCTCATTCCAGGATATGCGTTTGACATGTAAGTTCTTCTAACACACATTTTTTCTTTGCTTGGTCGTAAACTTGGACTGAAAATTGAAGAATGCTCCTCTCTGCACCTTGTATGTGTTAAATTGAATAGTTTCTAACGTGTTGCATGCACGTGGCTGGTTCTTTAGTATGAGATGAAATGACTCTGTTAGTGCTAAATCTGTATTAGTAAATGTCACAGAAGCCTTTCTTACACTTCCAGCTGGTGCTTTACTGTAAACAAGGATGAATCCCATTATATTTTAATTCTCTGTCCTTATATTTGTATTTTTTTAAGAACAGCATTTTACCTGTCACAGTCTTTAAGAGTCCTACTGCAAACTGAATAAGCTAAAAAGAACACCTTGGTCCCATCAGTGAAGTGCAGTACTTAGGGAGTGGGAAGGAAAGGCAGCAACTGCTAAACTCCTGTAGCAGATTGAGGGAGGAGGTGAACACTTTTTCAGTTTAAACTCTCCTGTGCTTGGTTTATGTAAAATGCAGGTGCCTCCAGATATCCTGCACAAGCACCATACTATTCTTTTGCACAGGTGTCTCTGAAGCTCAGTTCTGCTAAGATGCCTACTCTGCACTTAACAATATTATGTGGTGTGCTGTGACTCCTCTTTCTGATTTTTCTTTCTATATGGGCTTATTTTACCTGCCTGTTGTCACCTGTATACAATCTGAAACTTTTTTGGTGAGAGGAATTGCATTTTTTTTTACAGCAACGAGCATGACAATTTCAAGTTGGGAGTTTCTAGTTTCTATGGCAATGCAAGGAAGTATTCACATTGAATTTAGAGTTAGCCATTAGGAATTTCTTAGTAATACTTACTGGAAATATTCTGTTTCATTTTAACATAAGATCTGCAATTCAAATTGACAATATTTCAGAAGCTAAGAAGTGGATAAAAGTTGAGCAGTAAGATTTAAGAGAAAATACCTGGTTATAAGTAGTGCGGAGCTTTCGTTATTGGTAGCACTAGTCTGTTGTCTCTTCCCATTACAGCTACTGCTAGGGAAGCCTGGTCAAAACTCCTTAGCTATACTATATATAAATTTCCCATGGAATTTAGTTTTTATCTGCTCCATTTACTTGTGGAAGAACGTTTTCCCTCCTGTAAACTTCTGGAAGAATTACTGGAATTTCTGATAAAGCAGTAAAAAAGCTTTTTCAACACTCACTCTGTTTGGTCATTTTCCAGTAAAAATAGCATGAAAGATTTTGGGAAAAGAATGCATCACAGCACTGGAGCTTTCGTTAGGAAAAGAAAGTAAAAAGAAGATGTTGGATTTTCTTAATTGAAATTAGAAGTCAATTAATTAAAAGGTCTTCTGGATTAATATTTATGTTGAGTTTTCACGGTACTTACATACTGAAATACACTTTAGAACAGATGAACCCATAAAATTTTAAAATGTCTCCTTTAAATATGTGTGAAATATTGTAGGGGTTTGTGAGCAGTTAATCTGACTTGCAGAAGGATAACAGCTGCTTTGCCTTGATAGGGATTTATGACCATGTGTGTGTTTTAAGGGTAATAAAATTAATCCTTCTCTTTGTAAAAGTTGGAGAAACTGAAGATTGTGGGGTTTGTTTGTTTGTAGTTGTTTTGGGTTTTCTTTGTTAGTGTTTTTGGGGTTTTTTGTTTTTTTTTTTTTTTTTTTGCTTATTTGAGAAAACTCCTCCTGCATGTGACCAGAGCACTGTCTTCTTATTTTAAGGAAATGTAGCAGATATAATTGGGATAAAATAGTGTTCTTTTAAGTCAATATTAAGATTTCTATTAAGCAGTAAGCAACTTCCTCACCAATTGTTGTAGGGATTGGTTGCAGTGAGCTTCAGAATTCCTTCCTCTGTGTCTGCACTTTGTTGGCCAGCTAGTGAGGATGCTGCTGCTGGGAAAGAGATTTGCAACTGAGACATTAAAACTGAAGTCACATGGATCCCTCTAGATACTAATACTGCTCTTGTTGCTAAACTATCTGCATAGCTTCCAGATTCTAGAACTCTTTTACAGAAAGAGATTTTCAGACTCATTTCAACAGGGAGTTATTCCTGTTATTCAATGAATTTCAGGGTGTGGAAAGAAACCGAGACTGTGTAAAATTTCTCACATCTTTGATCTCCTAAGCTAGACTATAAGATAATATTTTAAAAAATTCCTGGGAAATTGCTGTGTTTTGCAATTGTAGTGATTGTATTTTTATCACATATGCTGTTGTTCTGTGTTTATTTTTTATGTTATTTAAGGCCTGTCTAGCTTTTTTGAAAGAAAGGATCTATTTGTTTACCAAACTGGTGCAACATTTCTGCAGTGTAATTGCATAAATTTATCTTTTTTAAAATTCTTTATCTCCTCAAACATAAATGTCTACAACTAAATACAACTAAAATCAGATCCCATGGAGACAGATATTATAAGCTGGCCATGAGAAATACCTCAAAGGGTTTATAAAGGCCATTGGAATGTACTGCCCTGGAAGGTGTTGGGAGTCACTGTCCTGAAAGTGTTGAAAAAGAAACTGAATTTGGCACTTGATGCTGTGGTTAAGTTGATTAGATGGTGTTGGATGATGGGCAGATTTGATGACTTCTGAGGTGTTTTCCAACCTGATTAATTCTGTGATTCTGAGTTGAAATGACTTGCTAAATATCTCAGATCTGTCAATAATATGTGAAGAGCCCTGCAGTGTAATTCCAAACTTTATGCAAGCAATACTGTGTCCAACTAAGGCATATGAACTGCAAAATCTTTCCTGTTCAATGAGGATTGTTATTGATTGCTTGAGTAAAGTATTTTTGTAGATATTTGTTTTAAATTCCGTGACAAGCCCCATGCAAAGTAGAAGCTTTGTAATTAAAAAGATGCACGAGGATATGAACTTCCCTACAGAGGAGACAGTGTGCTATAGTGTTGTCTTCTCAAACAAAATGCATTTTGGAAATGTATTGGAAGTGGAAAGTCTAGGAAGCCAAAGTAATGTACATTTGTATGTTTTGATGAGAGATCAAAAGAAGCCTTCCAGAACCTGAAGGGAGCCTGCAAGAAGGCTGCAGAGGGACTGTTTCCAAGGGCCAAGGACCAATGATTTGAAATGTGAGATTTAGATTGAATGTTAGGAACACTGTAACGCCACTAATAGGTTTCCCTGGAGACGGCTCTTCTCCAGGCTGAACAACCCCATCTCCCTCAGCCTGTCCTTGTAGCAGAGCTACTCCAGCCCCCTGATCATTTTTGTGCACCTCCTCTGGATGTGCTCTGTGAAGTCCATGTCCTTCCTGTGCTAATATGACACTTAGCAAATATGGCTTAGTGGTCAGCTTGGTAGAGTAGGGTTAATAGTTGGGCCTGATGATCTCAAGGATCTTTTCCAACCTGAATTACTCTATGGTATATTCACCAAGTGCATTATCCTTCTTTCACCAAGGTGACATGTGTGCTGAAGCTTTTATTTAAGCATTTATTTAATATCTGTGGACAAATGTTTGGACTCTGGGATAGTTCACACAATTTAATTCTTTGCTTTCCAACGGAACTGTAGTAGTAGAAGTTAATGTTGTTTGTGATTGTTATCTTTCCACTAGATTTGTCTCCTGTGAACACTTTGGAAAATATTTGGCCAAAAAGTACAATTCTGTAATCTTTGTTAATCTTCTTCTACATTTTTATCCTTCTGTGATGTGTCTATTTTTATTTCTTTATATAAGGAATCAATTTTCTCTGTTATATTTCTTTGCTTTTCTGAGCCTTTATTTTCATGTTCATACAACTTCATACTTGTGGATATTCATCTGTTTGTTGTAGAGGTAGCACTGAAAGTGAAAAGAGTCATAAAAATCCTGGTATCAGAGTCAATACTAAAGGTAACTTGACTTAACTCTTGATCTGTGTTGCTACAGGCTGGTTGCAATATTTGAGTAAAGTTGAGGAGTACTAAGTGCCTGCAAGATAAGGCAATAAAAATGTAAAACCCTACTTCACAACCAAATTTGAAACTTAATTCCAAATGAAAAGTGGTTCTGAAAAAAAACCACCACGTATCAGCTACTGTTTTGAATACTCTTTTGGACACTTAGTACATTTCAACTGAGTTTCTGTAATTAGAACACAAAAGCAAGGATTAAATTTGCCTCTTGGTTCGGATAGTTTTTTACTGGATGGTAAAAGAATAAATTGATCTCCTTTTCTCTATACTGCTGTCTGACCACTGAGCATAACTAAAATGTACCTCGTTTATATGTTGTATTGATTCACATGTTGTGAGAATGTTTTGTACAGAAGAAAAGCAGATTTGGTCCCTTGTTTGTGATGTGCTCAGAATCATGGGACTTAATCATTTTACGTAGTTACTAGAACAGATAATCCCTTTGGAGCTTAAGGAAGTGCTCCAAAACCCAGGATATGATCTTGCAAGCCTTGATTACTTGACCAAAGACCATCAGCCATATTTCTGAATGATTGATGTAAAAGCAGCTAGTGGGATTTTAAGGTGGTTTAGGCACTTCACTCGCCAGCTGCACCTTTACACACTTGCAGACTTTCCCAGTGATTATTCATTGTGTGCTAATACGGGATTACAAATGGGAAGCCTTTATTTTATTCTCACCTAAATATGTTCATGATTAAATGTAAGAATGTGGATCAGCCAGTTCTAATTCCTAAACTGATTAAAGAAAAGTGGAGCTTTGAAAAGCAGGGGTGTCCTCCCCTTTCTGCAGCTTGTTCACTGAGAATGTGTGGATGTGTAGGAGAGAGGAAAAAAGTAGTTACCCTGATGGTTTCCAGCTTTTTGATGAGCTGGGCAGAATAGAATGTCCTCTAATGATAACTGGTTAGGAGTTTTTTGGTTGGATATTTGTTTCCCTGCATGGGAATCTCATGCTAAAGGGAGAATGCATATTTTCTGTCCTGCGGAAGTGTAGTAGCAGAGTTTGTAGTAAATGTGATGTCAGGAGTTCAGCAACCCCAGAAAGGTTCTGTCCTGCTACTGTGCCTCCCTCACTCCCAACCCCTTTGAAAAGCGGAATAGGTGCATAGGAAATGGGTTTGGACTGGCTAATTTCTCTGCCTCTGCACACAGTAGTCAGACCACTGCCACAGTTCTTTTGCAAGTTATGTGGTTTTCTCTCCTATTCTTTCCTATGCTGTGTCTCAGCACCTTAGGAAGGGACATTTCTTTAATGCTGTGTATGAAAGTTTTTTAATGCTGTACATGAGACTTCTACTTACATTGTAAAAGTTTTGTTAGGGGAAATTGGTGGAAGTACAGTCAAACTTGGGAGCAGGTTGTACAAAATAGTTCTTACAATGATATCAAAAGCATAGGCTATTGAAGAGAGTAAAGTTTAATGGATTTTGAGCCTCTGTGATGAAGAAAGGTTTATGGCAGCATACACACACACACACACACACATACATACATGTATGCATGTACACATTTTTTCTTTTTTCCCACAAACTGCAGGTAAACTAGATTTTAATACTGCTTCCTTATCACCTGTCATAGGAATATCTGGAAATATTTGGAGAAACCTCCTAATCTAGTTATTGCAGAATCCAAATACCTTGATCCAAATGAAAAAAAGCTGTACAGAATTTTTCTTTGCTTAGACTGCTTATGTTTTAAGATTAAATTTAGCATCTCAGGTCTAGAATGGAATACCAATAACCAGTTCAAACTGAAGGAGGATGGTGCTTTCACTGTCTTTTAGTGAATAGCAGCAAGCAGAAAAATCAAAGCATCTGTGCCATCTTCCCCACAGGAGCATGTACTACTCTGCAGTAGTTCATATGCTGAAATGTATACTTCCCAAACTGGGTGAACAATTTCTTAAGCTGCCTTCATACATATTTATATGAGTGAATGAATTATTAGAGTGTCTTACTTCTCTTTACACTTGATAGTTGAAATTTATGCCCATATTATCAGATATCCATTACACTCTGACATTTCACTGCTTAGCCACTTCCCCAGAGGATAATTTATTCTTTTTTATCTGTTGTTTGTAAAACTAGTATAGAAAGGGGTTTTACATAAGGGAGACTGAGGTTTTGCTGTGGGGAGGAAATACAAAGCATAAGAGAATAGCTGGAAACACTGCAGGCTGAGAGGATGCTCTGTTTCATGGTGTTGTGACATCCTTCAGTGGTACATAAATACTATATTATGTCAGAAGCAACCCCTGCAGTTTCCCAGCCAGAGAGTCTTGTGAAGTCTCAGAGTCAGCAGATAGTGGAGTCAAATCTGGAACTTGAGAGAATCCTTAAAAGAGATTTTATTATCTCTCTCTTTTTTTTTTTTTTTTCCAATTGACATAAAAAAATCAACAAAGCTTCCTAAAAAAACCCCCAAAAACCAACATTTCTCAGTCTACTTCTATTCAATACCTTTTGTTCTTATTCAAGTGTTATTTTTGTAACATTTTATTTCAGGCTGGTCTGTTTGGGTTTTTGTACCATTCTCATCATTGTTGTTCCTGAGTTCATTTGAATGCTATATAAAATGACATGACAAACATCTGTCACATGTTGCTCTTTCATCTTCTCCCCAGGGAGAGCGCCTGCAGTGCTGTGTTTTTGTAAGTATTTTTTTCTTGGTCGTGTCTGGTTTTGTTTTGATTTGTTTTGTTTTGTTTTTTTTTAAAGCTATATATATGTGTGGCTGTAAACCTATCTTAGAACAGGTTGGCTCAAAGGAGAATATTTTGTAACTGGAGGAGAAAGTTTTGAGTTATTGTCTGAATTTCTCTCCCCTCAATATGGGAAAGACTGGCAGTACTCTGTCACTTGCTCTCTGCTTTCGAAACCTGCTGTGTTTTGTTTTGTTTTGTTTTTTTTCTCAGAGGCTTGCTAAGAGGTTATTGTGGGAAAGCTAGAACAGAGGACTTGGCTTCGACTTTGGTTCAGCATGTGGTAAAGTCAGTGGTTGTCTTTGTGATCTACTTCCAGCTTCTGTGAGGCTTCAGCTCTTGGACAAACTGTCTCCTGCACACACAGATGCAGCCTGCAGATACAGTCAGTCATCTTGAGCACTTTTTGAAGCATAAGCCTTCACTGTGCTTTTTGGGAATGCCTAGCCAAGGGAAGGGAGATAATCATGTCCTTCTGCACACTGTACAGATTGGAGTATGGCAGTATGTCAGGCAGTAGATTGAGACAAATATTCTTGCAGTCAGAATTGCCTGGATATCTCAGCTGCAGTATCCAGTTTGATAGGAGCCTAAGGCTCCAAAGTAACATTAACTGTCAGAGAGAGATCATTGCAAGTGACTTGCCATGATGTTAGGGCTGAAAACTCTAGTTGTTCAGTTCTAGACAAATAATCTTGCTTAACTTGGAAGACGTGAAAATGGTTGCTTGATTCTGGGATGAATCATAGAATCATAGAATGGTTTGGGTTGGAAGGGGACCTCCAAAGGTCATCTAGCCCAACTGCCCTGCAGTCAGCAGGGACATCCTCAGCTATGTCAGATTGCTCAGATACTTGTCAAGCCCTAACTTAGATATCTGCAGGACCTCAACTACTTCTCTGACTGGGCAACCTCTTTAAGTGTTCCACCATCCTCAGGCTAAAGAGCTTGTTCCTAACATCCAATTTAAATCTTCTCTGATTCAAAATATTGCCCCTCATCCTATCACTTCAGACCTTTGTAAACAGTCTCTCTGCAGCCTTCTCATAGCCCCCTTGAGATACTGGAAGGCTGCTATTAGATGTATCCAGAGTCTTCTCTTCTCGAGCCTCAACCACCCCAGCCTCCTCAGCCTGTCTTCATAGCAGAGGTGTTCCAGCTCCCTGATCATTTTCATGATCCTCCTCTGGACCTGACCCATCAGGTCCATGTCCTTCATGTGTTGAGGGCTCCAGAGCTGGACACAGTTGGACACAGTACTCCAGGTGAAATCTCACCAGTGCACAGTAAAAGAAGTGAAGAAGCAACTGTAGTGGACAATTCTTGCCTTTGTTTTCCGGCACTGTAGGTTGTACTGTAACAATGCTCATTTTCTGAGTGAAGGATACTTTTGTTTGAGGTGATTGGCAGTATCATGCCTGGAGTCTCAGAGGCATGCATTCTGGAAGTTTGTCTGAGCCTACCCTTGGGTTACCATCTTGGAGTTTGTTTTTTTTTACTTTGACTTTATCTTTTAAAAATACACACCATCTAACTTTCTTAAGGGAAGAGCAATTGATGATAGGTGAAGTGTTCCACAGTTAACTATTCAAACTCTTAGAAAACCTTCTTTATTTCTTCTAGCTTCCAGTTGTTGAGCTTTGTTAGGCATTTGCTCTAGTAGCAACAATATGCTTATATTTACATCTGGAGAGGAAGACTAAATTGCTTCCTAACCTTCTGTGTGCAAACTACTTGAACCTTCTTTAGTAATATCTGTTATACTTAATTTATAAATACCTGCTTAAAAAGCAGACACTAAGGTTGGGCCCAGTATTCCACTAATGATCTTACAAAGTCAGAATGCGATGCTAGTAATGATTCTGAGTGCTGTTTGAATATTCATCTTCTTTGTGTGCAGTGATCATCTTCACACTGGATCACTGCTTCTTGTCTACCACTCAGCATAACCATATAGCTTTATGTTCCAAAACAGAGAAGGATAGATCTATGCCCAACTAGGTGATGAATCTGCATGAACAGAGCTCTGAATTATGAAACTAAACCTTGTCTTCTTAGTTGCATATTCCAAAATTTGTTTATCATATACAGTTATTTTCAAAGTCATATGATGTGTAAAAGTAGCCATTCTGACAATTGCAGTGGCAAAAAAGGTAGAGGGCAAATATCTAACATTTCTTTGCAGTGAAAAAGATTACCCAATAATAACAGACATGTATCCACCATCCAAAAACTTAGAAAACAGAGTTACGTCATTACTAAGTCATGTACTTTATTAGTAACACAGTCATTAGTTGTCACTTACACTACTCTTAGGTGTTGGAAATTTTACGAAATATGATAGAAAAGGAAGACAAAAATTATTTTGGAATTAAATAATTAATGACTCAACAAGCTTAGATAGAGCTCCTAACGACAGTTTCCCTGTGACCATTTTGAGAGGGTAAAGAAGCACTTGGTTTTGCCATATTCCACTGAAATGCCACAACTGGTAGGCAGTAAAAAAACAAGCAAAGTCTATCTTCTTCCCAGTAATTCCCTGGTAGTAGTGTATGGTCTGATCAGATAGCTTGTATAGACAAACCTTCTGGCTTCCCATTTTGGTGGTCATCCATGCAGAGAGTAGGTGTAGATTACCTTGCCATAGTCTGCTACTCATAGGCAGTAAGAATGGGCAGGTGAGAGGCATTAAGGTAGGATAGGAGAGATGAAGAAGATAAAGTGTGGTCAAATGAGAGTAGCACTTGAAAGAGTACTGGGGAGAGACCAGTGATAGTGGGGAGAGAGATGTGAAGAATGGTGGAGATTTGCAGAGGGAGAGGAGGATATATGGATGGAGAGACATCCCAGAGGGATTTGGCAAAATACAGTGTATAGTATAGTGGCAAGAGATGGAAATGTGAAGCTCAGTGTTGCTAAACTGGAACTGGTAATGACCTGCAGTTTCAGCTGATCTGCAGTTTAAGAAGCAGGCTATCAAGAAGGTGCTTAGGCTACAGAGATGTGGCAGATAGGAAAACATAAATAAGAAAAATTTAGCCCCATTATTTCTTTGTAGAGTTGTGACTAGAGCAGACCAGTGAAACAAGGATTGGTTTTGTCTTATCATGGTAATACTCTGCACATTTATTCTCTTAAGCAAAGAGTAAGCATAAACTATAAATAGTTTAGGTCTTCAGACAACGAGAGGTTCTTTCCTCTGGCTTCTCAGATACGATACAAAATTACTTCAGCAGAGCCCTGCTGTAAAGTGGCGATTGTTCTTGGTTTCCTTTCTTTCTTCTTCTGAAAGGAGTTTGGCAGTACTCTGCTTTATTGTCTTGGGTCTACCAGTCCTTAAGAATAAAGTTTACAGCCCTGAACTTACCATCTGTGTTGTGAAGGGAGACTTAGGAACCTCAGAGGAGAATCCACAATGTCCTGTGTAGTGCAGAGTGTGAGGTACCTGTGTTATCCTGAGTGTATCCTCCTGCTGTTAAAATCTGCACCTCTTGTGGTGTGTGATGCAACCAGACAATCAGGAGGCCAGCACTTTGCATAGCTGCTTGAGGTGTAAGTACTGACCCCTGGGACCAGTGCTGTTGAGCATCTTTGTCAGCAACATGGACAGTGGCATTGGGGCCACTCTAAACTCAGCAAGCCTACAGGTGACACCAAGCTATGTGGTGCAGCTGGCATACGGGAGGGAAGAAGTGGCATCCAGAGAGACTTGGACAAGCCAACCTCATGAAGTTCAACAAGGGCAAGTGCAAGGTCCTGCACCTTGGTTAGGGCAATCCCAAATCCAGGCTAGGCGAAGAGTGGCTTGAGTGCAGTTTCAAGGAGAAGGATTTGGGGATATCAGTTGATGAAGAACTCAACATGAGCTGGCAGTGTTCACTGGCAGTCCAGAAGTTGGCCATGTGCTGGGCTGCATCCAAAGTGGTGAGAGCAACAGGATAGGGAGGGGATTTTGCTCCTCTGCTCTGCTGAGACCCTACCTGGAGCACTGCATACAGTTCTGGTGCCCCCAGAATATGAGGGACACGAAGCTGTTGGAGAGGGTGCAGAGGAGGCCACAAAGATGATCAGAGGGCTGGAAAACATCTGTTATGGGGACAGGCTGAGTGTTGGGGCTGTTCAGCCTGGAGAAGAGCTGGGGAGACCTTATAGTGGCCTTCCAGTACCTGAAGGGGACCTACGGGAAAGCTGGGAAGGGACTTTTTACAAATGTTTGTAATGATAGGACAAGAGAGAATGAGTTGAAGCTTGTGGAGAGCAGATTTAGACTGGAGATCAGGAAGACATTCTTTCCAGTGCTGGTGGTGAGACACTGGAATGGATTGTCCAGGGAGGTAGTTGAGACCCATCCCTAGAGATATTCAGGGTGAGGCTCAGCAAGACTCTGAGCAACCTGCCCTATTGGAGGATGTCTGTGCTTCTGCAGGGAAGTTGGACTAGACGACTTTTGGAGGTCGCTTTCAGCCCAAACCATTCTATGATTCTATGACATTTGATGTGACTGGAATGGTGGGAAGTGGCTAGAGTGGTTGAATTAACTTTGATCTGTAGCTGATGTGTCCTGAATTTGGTAAGTAATCAGCCTGAGGCCAGCACATTATTAGCATTATGTATCTTGATTAAGGCTTGCAGTAAGCCTGCTAAGCTTGGTGTATGTTGGCCATAGTTGTTTTTTGGTGTTTTTTTTTTTTTTTTTTTTTTTTTTTTTTTTTTAATGCAATCCAAGCTCTAGAAATGACACAAAACCCACTCTCCGTAGTGGGACAGCCCTAGTGAGCTTTTAGGGTAGAGAAATCACCATCATGTTTCAACAAGCAGTTGCACAGTTTACTAGGCAGATCATGCTTATGCAAATAAGAAAGTTATAGCAAGTAATTAAGTTCTTACTCCAAAGTTGTAATTACTGTTTAAGCATCAAATGATTCCCATGTGGCATCAAGAGTTATAAATAGGAGCAGTTTTGAATTTTCTTCATTTTCAGCAACTGTGCATTCTTTTGTAAGTCTGTGCTGTACCACTTAGTGCACAAACCTGTGTTAGATCAGATTTTGGGATATGATGTCTTTCGCTACAGGAAATAAGCAGCACAGAGGGAACTTTGGATTTCAGGAAAATTGAGGCTTACAGGACAAAGTGATGTTTTATATTGCATAGTACAAACTGAGTGTGTGAGTAATTGTTGGGGTGCTGAGAATCAGGTCCAATTTCACACCCACATCCTTTTGGTTTTGGTTTGTTTGTTTGTTTTGTTTTGTTTGGGTAACACAATGGTTTAAATGCTGTGCAGACAGAGTTCACACCACAGTGATTATACTCTGTCTGCTTAGAGGATAAGCTCCTTAAGATACAGGCTTTTTCTTCACACAGTAGCTAGCATCACAGAGGCCTTGATCTCAGGGGGGTTTATGCAAGCACTGTGGTACAGTGTGTAATGATATCTGAATAGCAGCACTACTACAGAAAACTCCTTCCTTCCATGACAACATAAACCACTTTTTGTTGGAAGTCTTCTATATATAGAACTGCAAAGTGTTCAGAAATGAGACGAGAAGCTTCCCCGTGTGGGTGTGGGAGTGCCCCATTTATTTTTTCTTCAACTGTAACGGAATCATTGAATGGCTTAGGTTGGAAGGAACCTTAGAGATCATCTGCTCCAATCTCCCCACCATGGGCAGGGTCACCTCTCAGCTAGACTTGGCTGCTCAAGGTTTCATCTAACCTGGCCATTAACACATAAAAGGAATCATAGAATGGCTTGGGTTGGAAGTGACCTCCAGAGGTCATCTAGTCGAGCCCCCCTTTAGTGAGTGGGGAATATCCTCCCTCCTCAGTACCTGAAGGTGGTCTACAAGAAGGCTGCAGAGGGACTGTTTCCAAAAGCCTGTAGTAATAGAACGAGGGCCAATGGTTTGAAATTAGGGAAGAGGAGATTTAGATGGGATGTTAGGAATAAGTTATTTAGCATGAGGATGGTGGAACACTGAAAAAGGTTGCCCAGGGAGATAGTTGGGGCCCATCCCTGGAGATATTTTAGGTAGAGTTTGATAAGTCTCTGAGACCTGATGTAGTTGAGGAAGTCCCTGCTGACTGTAGAGGGGTTGAACTAGAAGACCTTTGGAGGTCTGTTCCAAACCAAACCATTCTATGAATCTACGATTCTGTAGCAGCATGAAGTTGTCCAACAAGACATTGTAGTTGTGCTTCAAGAGACAGGCGTTTATGTTCTGTAAAATATGAAGAAAATATTTAGCCACTCAAAGGAATGAAAGTGCAGCCAATTAGTTGCTGTGTAAGCTGTGTCTGGAGAGAATTCCCACTGCTCTCTCTGCACCTGCATTGCAGTAGTACCTAGACATATAGTTTTTTATTGCTTTCCTCTAAGAATCCCCTTTGGTCACTCCTGAAAGCACAATCCCAGGTGATACAGGGAATTTATATATAATTTGGCGTGATAGGTGTTTTAGGTAGGTGTAAATTATAGAAGAATATCACAAAGTAAATGATACAAACAAAAAAATCCTCCCAATGCACTAAGCTAATGCAGCATGTGATCAGTCAAATCTAGGCAAGAAAGTCCAGCTGCACAAAACAGAAGTGTCCCATGTACTGAAAGCTGTGCAATGCGTATTGGGTGTGCTACTGATTTGGAGAACAATTATTCTGTTTTTGGAGTGCTGTGTCCAGCTCTGGTACAATACCTCTTAGGGAAAGCTGTTACAGTACTACCCATTATTGCAGCTCTACTTATTATTCTGTCAGCATTTGCACGATAAATCTATTTCTAAAGGCTGCAACAGGGCAGTAAATATTCATTCTGAAACAAAGACAGCTGTGATTAGCCATGTAAAAAATGTAGAAGTAGCAGCAGAAGTTCATGACAACAGTGTTGGGTTCTGGCACTTGTACACAGGAATTCAGAAGCTGCGCAAGCACTGCAGGGATGGGACATGAACGTACAGCAATGGCTCTGGCTACCTGGTTCTGCAAGAAAGCTGTGGAGTTGTCCTTGAGGCCCAAACCCTCTGATTATCCAAACTATCTGAGCCATCAGAAGTTCCAGCTGGAGCACCGTGAATGACCTCAGAGGATCAAGTAAGCAGTCTGAATGACGAAATTGCCAATTGAAAGACTGATGCCATCACCTCTCCTCTCTGTCTTTACATTCTCTTGTTGGTCTTCTTGAAGACATTACTTGGCACAAGTGACCCAGTGTCAACTGGTCCCAGAGAACACCTGTGTCTGTCCTTCACAGGGACAGAATACACCTGGCACCACAACGTTCCCAGAGCCTCGTTTGCGTAATAAGCTCATTGCTTGGGAATACTGCAGCCAGTTGGCCACCAGTACTCCATGAGGACAAAAAAGCTGGAGGAGGTTACAGCATGGTTAAGTGCAGCTTTCCTTGCTCATGGATGACTTCTGCTTCTGCACTGAGTGTAAGGCTTTATAGAACTCATTGCTTTTGCCATACTTTTCACACTTTTATTTATATCAGGCTTTCTGTAGGATGAAGGAAAACTCAGGTACCTGGAAAGGATAGAAGTGAAACATCTGATGTGTCCATATAGGTTCAGGACTTCTCCCTCACCTTGGTAAGCTTGCAGTGCACTGAGGCATGAGTCAAGATCATGTCACCAGCGTGAGGGACCAATCCTTTTCCAGAAATGGTCAGGTGGTTCTTGGCTTGATCTTCATCCTGAAAGAGGCACAGCTTACGGCTGAGACACTCCAGCCTGCAGTTTTTGCATTAGAACAGCCAGTCCTCTTCTTCCTCCTTCCGCCAGCAGGCCCCAGCTCACAGACAGTAGTCAAACATTCCTCTTCAGGTCACTATCACTTGATGCTTGGCTATGAGACCTCTCACTGAATTGTATACATCTGCCAGCAGATGTGCAAGGAGGGCTTGTTCCAGGCAGCCATCCCAGATCCTGCAGAGAAAATTCTTCCTTACTTCTACTGGACAGCAAGCAAGATTTGAACATTGGTGAGTCTGGTTTTGGGAGAGGGAGGGTAATTTATGATACCTTTAGGTAATTTTTAAGAGAAGAGCTCTGAGTTCTACAGTCACAGAAAGAAGGCAGGGACAAGGACAAGCTGAGCTCAGAGAACTGAGTCTTTTGCATGATCTTGACCTAGCACCTTACAAGCCTTTTTTCTCAGAGGAAAAGCAACTTATTCAGACTGTCTAGAAGAAAATGTATCTGCTCAGCTATTGCCTATGTGAGAGTCTGATCCATCTGTGTTCAGAAGAGTTAGGAGTGACAACCTTGTCCCTCACTTTCTTCACAGAGTCACCAGACAAAGTGAACTGATGTGATGGATTTTCCTGTGTCCTGCTGCTTCTCCATCAGAAGTCCAGGATTCGGAGAGCAGACAGACCCTGTAACATCCCAGATCTCCTGGCTCCAGTAGACCTGTATGATTGCCACCAGGCCATAATAAAGCTTACCAAGAGGGTGGATGAGCAGGAAGTTTAGGTGCAACAGGACTGTACAGAATGGAGATTTGGCACAGCTGGGAACCTCTAAGTTAGAGGAACCTTGTGGGGCATGAGGAGTCCCTGGCACTTCTCACTCCAGATATGAGAGTTTGACTGCCACTTGTTTTTGGGAAACTCCACACACCATGTGCAGGCAGCCAGACATCTCACACTACTTCCAAGCAGAGAAAATATTTATGGTACCTGGTCTGCTGGCTCACTTGTGAGCTTTTGTGTTTTAATTCCAGGAAGTCCACTCAGATGGTTGGGCTGCTGAGTGATGCAGCATTGGAAGGGACAGTTACAAGCTCACTGACACTGGTAGTGGAATGTTCATAGCCTGTGGTGGGTCTGAGGGTCACTGCATTCTCTCTGTCTTTTTTTTTTTTTTTTGCCTTTGGCATTTGGAGAAGGTGCCCTGTCACAGGCTGGTAATTCTAATTAAAATTGGAGACAGTCTAATCTAATGAGGAAGTGAACAGACTCACTATAGGGTAGAGAAAACCAGAAATATTAGTATTTTTAGTGAGTTTCAATAGACATGTGCTGATGCTATAGGTCTGAGATTTTTATCAAGTTGCCCTTTGGATCATGAAATATTTTTGTTCTCATTCTGTCATCAGCCAGAGGCATAAAGCCCAAAGATGTCCCCTTGGTGCACATAATTTGTCTCAGCTTGAAGCATGCTCACTAAGGATGGCCATTTTCCCAGTCTTATGTGACAGGACTGTGCTTGATGTCATCTGGTCCTACTGAACAAGGGTGGCTTGTGTGAAAATTTATATATGGAACAATTCTGCTTGTGGATTTGGAGTGTGCTGGCTGCAACAAGAACAGCTGTCCCATTTTGAAATGTCTCAGTGTCCTGTTGTAGTAGGTAATCCATGGAGTTAAATGTCTGTTGACTTTCAGGTCTGCTCTTTGCCAGTGGCTTTTCTATATAAGGTGAATACAGTTGCTCTACACTTGTCAAACCAGAAAACAAATGTGATAACAAACAAAGGACGGGGGTTTTTTTTCAGTGTACAGTGTGTGACTGTTCTCTGTACTTGGTGATCTTTGGGAAGGTTCTTAGCTTTATGACTGTCTCAGCCATCCCTTGATGTTTAAAGGCCTCTTGTCCCAGGGTTGGGGTGAACTATTTGTTCTTACAGAGACAAATGGGGAATTTGGCACAGACTAAGGAGACCTGACTGCAGCAAAGCTGCTGTACTGAGGAAAGAGGCAAATCTTAGAAAATGTGTGACTGGTATTTTTTGGGGCAAACTTGTGGTCTTGGCAGGGATCTGTGACATTTGCTGCTGCTTATATCGAGTGCTGAGCAATTGTGTAGTTCCTCAGGACCCTTGGAATGGATGAAGCTTCCGTAAGCTGTAGCTACATACTTCAAACAAGAAATGTCACACATTAAAAGAATGTTTTGGGTGAGCAGACATAGGGATCTTCAACACTGGTTAACTTTTTAAAAGGCTGCTCTCCAGTTTCATGGCAGTATGTTGGCTCCAAGTCTTCTCCAGACAGTGGTAGTCTTTATCTGACCCTATCAGGAAGACAAATGTGGAAAAAAAAACCCCAATCAAAAACCCAACAACAAACCAAATCATACCAAAATAGGAGAAGAGCTATGTAAAAGAACAGAACAAAAGTTTGAAAGGACTAGATAAACAGGTGAGCCTCAAGTTGCAAGATAAAGCTGATCAACCATGCTAGGGTAGCAGGAACTTGGCAGTGGACAGGTCTTATAGATCACCCTTGTTTGCAAGTGCTGCCTTACCAGAGCTGTGCTGAGGCTTTCTACTGGGCAAAGACTGGAGTACCTCATCTACAAATAGCCCCAGCAGGATTTTTAAGGGCTCTCCATTGTCTTTGTACATATTTATACCAAGACCATCTATAGCAAATGCCATTCTGAAGAAACTGATGATGGTATGAAATTCCTGGGTGCTGTGGTCACTGGAAAGCATCACTGAGGCTTTTGTGGCATAAGGAGTAGATAGTTTTGGCAATGACAAAGGGAAATACTTCCACTCTCACACTGTGGGAGTTTATGTTCTGTGGTAGGAGCAAGGTACCCACATGTCCCAGGAAATACATGCTATAGCTCTGACCCTGTGTGAGAAGTACATGGTTTTTACCTGTGGAGTTTGTACATGACCATGGAGACTTATGAAGGCTGAGTGCATGATAGCTTCATAGCCTATATCATCACAGTAATCATGTATTTCCTTCAGTAACATTGAGGGGGGAAATAGATCACACTTGGACCCTTGCTCATTACTGCTTCTCTTGGCTTTGCACCTCTTCAGTGGGGAATTACAATCAGTACAGCAGTGGCCTTGCAAACCTGACAGATCTGCTGACAGTGTAAGAGTTTAGAAGCCCTTAAAATAAACCCAGAGTCTGTCACTACAACACTGATGATTGCATTTTTCCATTTTCCTGGTCCTCCTTGGAGACTTTAGCTCCCTCCTGCTTTTACTGAACCTAGCAAGTATTCATCTGTACAGTAATGCAGCAAGATTAGTGGGAAGGCAGGATGGAACCAACAAACTGAGCCCTTCTTAGTGGATAGTGTGATTACTTGTGAACCAGGCAGAAGCTAAGAGAGCCCAGTGGAGTATCTCTAGAGTTTTGGAAGTCTCCCCTCTTTGCTGTAGTACTGAGGCACAAACAGCAACATAGACAAAAAGTGAGAAATTGTGACCTGCAGCCCCTTCTAAGGTCCTTGGAAGGTTGTACTTCACAGTACCATCCAAGTCCAGGCAGTTCACTTCTGGTGTTTGATTTGACTTATTAATAAAGAAGGCTTAGTAAAGATGGTGGAAGGTTTAGAGAATTAGATAAATAACAGGTTTCATTACCTTTTCTGTGTGTTAAGGCACAGCGACAGTCATGAGTCTTTAACTTTTGAGACTAAAGATGAGGTGGACAGAGATAAATACAGCCTAAAGAGCTTCAGCTGGAATAGTGGGGGGATGTTGGTTTAAGCAGAAGACTCCCCTCTCCTCAGCAAACTTCCTCCTTGATACTGAGTGTGATGGTGAGGGTCTGGGATAAATAATAGTTGGCTGTGAATTATGGATATTAATTTCTATATGAATATTATTTTTTATTATGAATGTTTTAAAAATTGGGAAAATTCTCTGAGATTCTTTGGATCTTTGGTCGACAGGAAGTAGTTGCACAAAGTGTATCTATAAACATGGAATTAAACAGTTTAAACAATCAGAACTTGGAAAATGGGAATATGAAAACAGGGAAAATAGAACTACGCTTATGGAGTCTTACCCGCAACACACTGGGGCAAAGATGCAAAGTATCCAGGTAGAGAAGGAGGGAAGAGCTGCCTCTCTGCTGTGCCCATACAAGCTGCAAACAGGTGACTGCAGTGAAAGAGCCCTGAAATTGACTTCTGGTCCCAGTGGAGAATGGCTTGTGAATCACCCCCATTAAATACACTATTTTGTAAATTAAACTGGCCAGTAGACATTAGCATCATTGTTTTACCCAATGAATTCAAAGTTTTGTGCCTATGTGTGCACCCAGACACATTGAGGGGCAGCACAAGATACCTGACTTGGTGGTGCTAAGTGCCTAGCCCTCAGGGCTTTGTTGGGGCCAAACCCTTCATTGTTTTGCTCAATCCATCAAACTCCTGGACCTGGCAATGGGAGGAGGAGAGCAAGAGTTGAACCAGCCTGGCAGGATTTATGCCCTACCAGAACAGATACACAACTGTAAGCCAACTCCAGTCAGCTGTCCTGGCTAATGGCCTGCAGCCCATGGCTGACCTGTGACCCTGTCCCAGCAAAACCAGTACACCTGCTTATATATTAGAGATGGGTAGTGGCTAAGTCTTTTCTTCCTTTGAAAGAAAGTGGCTCCATCTCCATGTTTTCCACTAGCCTGAACGTGGTACCTTTGGGGCATGGTAGGGAACCTCAGAGAAGCTACCAAAGGGCACACTTAGGTGGATGAAAACATATAGCATAGTCACTGGCTGGTTCTGCCGAGGCAATTGGTGGTGACTTAAAAGGGTCCAGTCTAGAGACCTTTAGAGGCTGTTTTGGTTTCCTACTGTAAAGGATGATGCCTGTGAGAAGTCAGGGAGCTGTGCAGTTGAGTTTCCATGGTTTGTTCACTTGGATTTATTGCATTGCCTGGCTGTAGAGAGTGCTTAGTAGAATTCCTGTGCTTGACAAAGAGAGTTTTGAGGATAGACTGTTAATAACTGCTGAATGTTTATGCAGAGCCATTCTTAATGCCTTCTTAAATGTAAGAGTGTCAAAATAATTTGATTTTTATAGATGATTATAAAAATATACTTACAGAATACATTGGTAAGGGCCTAGCTCTGAGATCATCATGTAGTGTGCTTATAGTGTCAGACATATTTTTTTCAGAAGAGGAATAGAAGTTCTGGCTACATTTGTACAAGATGCTTACTATGAAAATAGAAAAAAATCCTGATTCAGAATATAGAGGTGGTAATATTTTACAGAGCTAATGACTGTTATTTATAGCTAATTTCTCTAATTAAAATCTCAGCTCAGAAGGGGAAAAAGAGGACAAAACTCAGTCCCAGGCACTGGTACATGCAAACAAAAATGTAACTTGTAGCATAAAATTACTATAATCTCATTGCATGCAGTATTATTACAGCCTGGATAATACATACAACCTGGGTTTGTAAATGCCTTCTGGAAAGTACCTAAATTTGGTTATTTACTGCAACAATTCTGATAATTATCTGGCTAAATATTTTGTGCCTGGAAACTTTAACTACAGCCACAAGGATTAAGGGAGCAAGGAGTTTATACTTCTAGTTTGTAAGAAGTTTACCTTATAAATCAGAATGCTTAAAAGTGAGAAAGATCCTTTTTAGATGTCTCAGCTAAATCCACCTAAGGCAGCCTCAAGGCACAACATGAAATGGAAGTTTCCTCAGATACTGTGTTACATTTGCTTTTAAAACACATCCAGAAAGTGCACTTAATTTGTGCTAAAAATGAACAGCTGTCCAAAGTTAGGGCTTTGTCGGAGATCTTACCTAGGGTGCACTCAGAGGCAAAACTTCCATCTTACTGCACAGTGACCCTGATGCTGTCAGGTGCTGAGTATCTTCAAGTGCCTTTGTTCTCCATAGTAAAACCTTAGCACCTCTCAAGATCAGGCCTTCAGACCTTCAGTATTTTTACACTCATATTGTCACTCTATGCATGCTTATTTTGGTGTCTAAAGACTGACAGCGCAGGTGTCCTAAAAATACTTGTGATAGAGGATGAAGGAGTTTTTTAATTGCTTCCACTGTAGAGAAAGCTTTATAATGTCTCTGGGGTTTCCATTTGGGATACCACACTAATAATTATGACTTTATGTTCCTTCTGTGCTTAACATTTTTCTAGCTTGCAGATGAGTTGCTGGTGCTAGTCATCTCTTGGAGGCTGGAGACACCTCTCCTCATCTCTTCTCTCAGAGATGAAAATTTATAGCTCACCTTACTCTAGGGCTGTGATCCCCTGGCTCAGTTGCCCCTATCTCCTGTTTCCCCAGACCCTCATGTGCTTTGTGCAGGTCTCAGCCTGCCCATGCTGGGTCAGCCTCTCCTCACCTGAGCACAGGCTCTGTAGCTTGCCCATGGTACTGATGCCCAAAATAAGGACTAGAGGAGTTGGTCTCTGTATTGGGTCAATGTTCTCCACACCAATCTGCTCTAAATTTCTGTCTTACTGTATTTTCCTCTTTAAAAGGCTGATTAGTAAGCATGGAAATTCCTCTTAATAATTCAGTGCCTTTAAACAGATGCTGAGCAGCTGCTGAGACTGTTCTCAAGGGAAAGGGCACTTGAGCACTGAAAAAAATAATTGGCTTTTTTACCTCTTTGATATTTTCTTTGCTTAGTATTCTGCAACTAGTGTGATTGTGGTTTCATTGGTTTAGTGTGGACATCTATATGCAGTGCATTCATGTGCCTTGAATAAGATGTTCCTTGCATTAGAGCCTGTATTTTATGGCCTTTCAGAATGAAATGGAGAAGACAGCCTGCCAGGAGGCATTACTGCCTTTCCATATGGAGGCAGTGACTTGGGCACATGATCATAGAGTCATAGTATGGTTTGGGTTGGAAGGGACCTCTAAAGGTCAGCAGGGATGATCTACACTAAAACAGGTTGCTCAGAGCCTTGTTAAGCCTCACCTTGAGTATCTCCAGGGGTGGAGCCTCAGCTACCTCCTTGGACAACTTGGTGCAGTTTTTCACCACCCTCATGCTAAAGAATTTGTCACATCCAGCCTAAATCTCTTCTTATATGAAGCCATTGGCCCTCATCTTGTCACTGCAGGCCTTTGGAAACAGTCCCTCTGCAGCCTTCTTGTAGGCTCCCTTCAGGTACTGAGGAGGGAGGTTGCTATTAGGCCTCCCTGGAATCTTGTCTTCTTGAGGCTGAACAACCCCAGCTCCCTCAGCCTGTCCTCATAGCAGAGGTGTTCCAGCCCCCGTGTCATCTTAGTGGCCTCCTCTGGGCCTGCTCTGTAATGTCCATGTCTTTTCTGTGTTGAGGGCTCCAGACCAGAGTAAAGTGATGTTTGATATGTTTTCCTTATGAGATTTCTTACCTTCTGGTGTATGTTTGTTTATTCTTTTTGTTAAAGGAGCAGGATTAAATTTGTTATACGAAGGGCACAATTCTTTAACTCATAGTTGTGTAAAACTCCCTGTACAGAGAATTTTTTTTTTTGGTGGTTTTTTTTTTCATCTGAGCAATGTAGCATGATATTTTTATAATGCTGGAACTTTTCCTGTTCAGTGAGAGAAGTAAATATAATTATTTTGTAACAGGAAAACAGATTGCTGTATGAAACTGGAAAGATTTGCTAAGTGGCCTGTTTCTTTCCTTAGAATAATAATAGTTGTAGTGGGTTTGCAGTTACCTGCCCCTCCATCTTTATAAACCCCAGCTAAAACTCACAAAAACACTGGAAGTTAATAAATGAAGCTTTATATTTACAGCAATGCAAATATACAAGCAAATATTTACAAGATATAACAGATATTTACAGAAATATACAATGAAAATGTAATACAGACACCACACCCCTCCAGGAGACCAAAATCCCCAAGAGAGGGTAAACAAACTCCTGCTACCACCTTTCTCCCCTTCCCCAGCCTTATATCACCACCTGTCGATGCTGCAGATAAGCTGAAGATCGGTCAGAGATTAGTAATAGGAAGGAATTAGGAGTTTTAGTGATTTTACTCTGAATTAGCCAAGACCAAGAGACAAAGGAGAGAGCAGCTGCAGTGCCGAACAGACCGAAGCCCTCTGCTAATCTGATTGTTTTGAGAACACTTCTTAAAACAACTTTTTTTCCTTTCTCAGTAAAACTTGGTGAAGTGACACTGTGTATTTAACTCTCTCTCAGCCAATAGTCTAATTTCTCACTCAAATCCTCCAATTAGCTAAAAGCAACACAATAGTGAAGTATAGATTGTGCAGCATAAGAATTTTAGAGTATGAAAAAGAATAATACTGTGAGAAATACTTTCTTTGTGTTTGTACTGGATGTGATTAGCTAGATCCGATCTAGAAATCAACTTAGAATTAATAAACATAAATGGAGTTGTCTGAACTGCATGGTTAAATAGAAAAACTCATCTCAGGTTTACTGAATCTTAAATTGGTTGAGGTCACCCCTTCTTTGTCAGAGGATTTGATTTCATCAACCTTAAAGAACTGACTGGGGTTCAGATGTTGGATCCAAAGTAAAATAGAATCAGTCAGGGTTGGAAGGGACCACAAGGATCATCTAGTTCCAACCCCCTACCATGGACAGGGACACCCTACTCTACATCAGGCTGGCCAGAGCCTCATCCAGCCTCGCCTTAAACACCTTCAGGGAAGTGGCCCCAACCACCTCCCTGGGCAACCCGTTCTCACCACTCTCATGGTGAAGAACTTCCTCCTCACGTCCAGCCTGAATCCACTTCCAGCTTTGCTCTGTTCCCCCTAGTCCTGTCACTACCTGATAGCTTAAAAAGTCCCTCCACAGCTTTTTTGTAAGCCCCCTTCAGATACTGGAAGGCTGCAATAAGTCACCTCAGAGCCTCCTCTTCTCCAGACTGAACAACCCCAACTCTTTCCTCACAGGCTAAAAACCCATCAACCCAGACAGGAATAGGACGAATTTACTTTCTTGGACTGCACAACCTAGTAAGTATCTCCTCTTCGATCCAGAAAGCTTCCTGGATTCTCATTATGAGGAGATAAGTGATTACCTCTTGACTAGACTGCATCTGCAGTTAGATTTAAGGAGGAAATTGTTTGTACCTCAGCTGGGTCCCAAGCCTCAGCCCAAGAATTTAAATGGCTGCTTTAGGGTGAATGCCTATGCATCTTTCCATGCTCTCCAAACAGCACTCAAAACACTCAGCTTCTGTGACACATCAAGGTGAGTGCCCTATCAAGGCTGATGCCATGATAGATCAGCATTTCTTCTCACTAAATACAGCTCTTGATGGAGTGATTTTAGCCATGAAGGAAATCCCTCACTCTCCATGCTGTTTTTTATGGCAGAGATTTCACCAGATGTGAAAGGAGGACAGACAATACTACCAGACCAAGGAAGAACATTCATGCTTGTGTGTAGATCATATGGATTTGAATTGTCTTGATGGGAGAGAGGGCAATATGGAGCAGAGTCATTTTTGTCTTTCTACAGTTATTGGGCAGTATCCCTTAGAATGCATGCAGAACCAGACCAGGAATAAACCTGTGGACTCAGTACTGTATTCCCTGTGGCTCTCAACCCATGATATACCACATCCTTTGCCCGTGAGAGTCATCATGTGATAAAGCTTCAAAAAGAGCTCTGTGCCAATCATCTTTTCCTTTTAGCTATTGCTAATACTGTTACTGATGATTAATTCCTGTACATAACATGTCACAATCGTCTGGTAATTCAACTGAATTTTGTGTTTCCCTAGTACATTATCTCTTGCAGTGTGAGTATTCAATTGTTGGCATGACTGTAAGCATTGAACCAGTTCATGAAGTGCTGGAAGGTGGCTACAGTGCCTCAGCACTTCAATACCAGATGTTGTGCTTCATCTGTAGTGCCCATATGAATTCACACCTGTAAATTAGCAACATAAAGACAAATTTTAATTTCTATTTAACATAAAAAGTCTTGTCAGATGCGTGTCTCCTACAAGAGATGAAGAAGAGCTTGCTTTCTTCAGTCTGCTTCCAGACATTCTTAATAAACCTCAGTGAGTCTAACTTTGAGTCCAGTGGCACATATGTAGAACCTTAACAAAACCATCAGAGATCCATACTGCTATTGTTATTTCAATAGAAAATGAAAAAGGGATGATCTATCTCAGCAGTGTTCTCAAGGTGCTAAGCACATTTAACTTATAAGAACTCTAATGAAATTAAAAGTACTAAATTAACTAGATTGACCTGGGACAAATTATTCAACAGAACCCATGAGGCATTTATCAGAGTAACAGTGGGAAATATTCAACTGGTCAGATATCACTGGAGTCCTCAGCGAAGGAACGACATGGACCTGCTGAAGCAGGTCCAGAGGAGACCACAAAGCATTCATGGGGATGGAGCACCTCTGCTAGGAGGACAGGCAGACCTAATAGCATCCTCCCTTCTTAGTACCTGAAGAGGGCCTCTAAGAAGGCTGCAGAGGGATGGCTTTTAATGGCCTGCAGTGACAGGATGAGAGGCAATGGTTTGAAATGAGAAAAGATTGAGATTGGTGTGGGAATGCAATGTAAGAGAATAATAACAATCAGGGTATAAAGCATTTGACCTCCATTCCCACATCTGAGAAAAATAATGAGCAGTGTATAAAGGGTTTGACCTTCATTCCCACAGCTTTGGGATGCCTCCCAGGAGAGAGGAAAGATAGTGAGACATCTGGTCCAGGGGTAAAACAAGACGGTGTATGTTAAAGGCTGGGCTGTACTTGCCTAGATTATGTTAATCGATGAATATTTGTAGGCGTGTTCTTTATACTCAAGACTATATAAACAGAGTGTAATGATAAATAAAGGTCTCTGGCTGGATTCACATTGAGTTGTGTGGAGTCTGTGTTGGTCCTGATTGCAGATTGGATCTTAGGAACAAATTCTTTAGCATGAGGATGGTGGAACCCTGCAACAGGGTGCCCGAGGAGGTTTGAGGTCCCATGCCTGAAGATACTTAAGGTGAGGCTTGAGAAGGCTCTGAGCAGTCTGCTTTAGTGGAGAATGTCCTTGCTAACTGCAGGGAGGGCTGGACTAGATGACCTTTGGAGTTCCCTTCCAACCCAAACCATTCTAGGATTCTATATTGCTCTAACTCTCAACATGGAAATTATGTAGCAAGGGTAGGGTCTGATGACTTCTTGCTTGATAGATGAGTAACCTGCAGGATGATGAGCTAAGTGGTGAAAAAGGCTTTTCAGAAAACTTGTATTTTTTTTAATGAGCAACATGCATTATTTAGTTAATTGCTACTTTAGTCCTACCTAATTATGGTAGTTTGAAAAGTATGTTGGTCATCATCTAGCATATGAAGATGGGAACAAATACACTTTTTAAAGTTATAAGTTATTGTGAGCTGCAGTTGTTGAAAGAATTATAGCATCATACCTGCAAGAGGCAAAGCAGTTTGTCTCCTCAGAAGTTCTGCTAAACCCCACGATGGATAATTTCTGATGCATCTTTCTTGTTTCTTATGGGCAAAGAGATTATAAATTCTTATTAAAAGAAAAATCATGTGAAAAATTGAGATTGTGCTGGAGACAGTGTGTCCAAAATGCCACATGCATAAATGATCCCATTTGACAAATTGGAAGTTCAGTGAAACGAGATTTTGAGATGATGCCTACAAGTTCTATAAATAAATGAAAACAGGGAGACACTGGGGTGTAACCTCTATAGGAGAGGACTGTATTCGAAACAAAAACAAGAGGGTATAGGATATTTAGTGTATTTACATTCCCTGATGAGACAAGTATTTCTGTGAGCGAAGAGGAAAATTAGCTGATTATGGTCACTTCCATAATTAATTTGAATTTTTTCATTGTAAAATATGTCGAGCAGAGATGCATTGCACCCATTGCTTCTAATGCTGGCAGGACTAAAAAGGAAGCTGTATTTCACAAGCTGAAGAATGCAATTTCTGAAACTAATACTGGAAAAGAGAGCAGAAGATCCTAGTAGTGTTTTCTCACATACTTTCTGGTTTTGTTGTTAGAGAATATCTGGCAGAAGTCATGCTAGCTGTTTGCATCACACGCAGCAGAAGTTCTTGACATTTCTTGTCATCTATGCCAGACTGGGTATTAAAAATTAACTTAATCCTGCACCTGAGTCTTTTGGGAGTTTGTATGCCTGTGAGAATTCTGCATTGGCAAAGGAAACATAAAAGAAATCAGGGAAAACCAATAGCAAAAAGGAAGAAGCCTTGGCTAAGCAATCAGTTTCTCTGACTATGGGAAGCTTTTCAGTTTGCTCTTAATACCAGGATTGGAAGCAGAGTCTATGTTATTAGCAGACTGCAGTTCAAGCTGCTGCTTTGAAGACTCTGCTTTATCTTCATCAAAATGCTCTCAGTGGTGTATGAACATCCAAAAGTCTGTCATGCCCTCAAGACCCTGCAGATTTGGAGTCCTTACTTCTTAAACCTTTCCTTAGAACTCCTCAGACTAGCAGGGACTCCTTACTCCTTCTGTAGTGTCTAGTCTGTATGATGACCATTAATCTGGCTTCTGAAGCTTTGTCTAGCAGACAGAACTTTGCTCTCCTCACTGTGGTATTGCTGATTCATAATATATTTTACAAAACAAAGCCAGTAGCTACAGAAATTCCAGAAATAGTTAATGACTTTTCTCTTGACCAGGGCTAGCCTTTTTGTCAACCACTCTTGTCACAGCAGTTGCTGCAGTGGTCATGGTGTCACTGCAGTAGCAGTGAAGAACAAAGAAAGATGCTGTGGATCTTCCCAGTGCAGTCATCTGCCACTGATGGCTTATCTCCAAAGCAGCACGTGCAGTGCCTGAACAGTGTCGGATCCTATTTCACATCATCCTTTGCAGAACTCAGCTGTGGTGTTACGTGTCTAGCCTCAGCTCTGATTCTTCATTCATCAGCCCTTCTAGGCTCAACAGAGAGACACAAATATAGTAGAAAATAGTACCAAAAAAGGCAAGATTTAGTGGGGTTTTTTTTCCTTCCTCTTGGAAATCCATCAGGAAAATTTGCAAGGCTTTATCTCCCCCCCTTTTTTTTTCTGCTGCGAGAGGAGGTAGTTGAGCAACCTTTCAAATGGGCATTAACATGGATTGTGATTTGCATCCTGTGTGACCAAGCCTTTCAGAAATACACCATCTCAAAGACCACCTTCTTCCTTTGGATTTGGTTAGAATTAGCTGGTAGGCTGAAAGATATTTGAAAAGGCGTAATGCTGGACAAGCAAGCAACGTGGTTGCTCAGATGTCATTTCATCAGTCAGGTGTATGACAGAGTGATGAGTTATTTCCTGCACTGCTCAGCACAATCCCCTCTAAATTTGGAAAATGTACATTTTCAATTTTTAATGAAAATTTTGAGCAGTAAAAAGTTCCTCAGTCATCACTGTTCCTTAGACAAAAGTACGTCAGAAAATGGAAGCTCATGTAGCTAGATGGAGACAAACTAGGATCACCACTTTACCTAACCACTCCATGCAGCTTGATAATAGTGAAAAACTTAGTTCAATGGGTTCATGCTTCTCCTGCTTTTGAGAATTTACAGAAAGGAGAGAAAGCTTGCATTTATTTTTACTGTTTTGTCAAAAAAGTCAGAGCAGGAAAGAGCAGATGATCAGGGGGCAGGAATCACTCTACTATGAGGACAGGCTGAGGGAGCTGGGGTTGTTCAGCTCCAGAGACACCCAGTAGTAGCCTTCCAGTACCTGAAGGGACCTCCAAGAAGGCTACAGAAGAACTGTTTCCAAAAGCCTGCAGTGATAGAATGAGGGTCAGAGGTTTGAAATGAGAGAAGAGATTTAGATTGGATGTTAGGAAAAAGTTCTTTAGCACAAGGGTGGTGGAACACTGCAGAAGGTTGCCCAGAGAGGTAGTTGAGGCCCTGTCCCTGGAGATATTCAGGGAGAGGCTGGACAAGGCTTTGAACAACTTGCTCTTGTGGAGGATGTCCCTGCTGATTGCAGAGGAGCCAAACCAAATGACTTTTGGAGGTTCTTTCCAATGCAAATCATTCTATGATTCTATGATCTTACTAAGGCAGTCACTATGTTGAAAGCCTGCAACTTATATCCTCTGCATCTCCAAAATCCAGCGGTTTGCAGTGTTCCCAAGAGAAACGTTGAAGGAGTGATTCAGGGTGCATGGGAACTGTAGTGCAAAATGAAGAGGGAGAGTTTTCCAAAGCTGTATTTACTTCAGTAATGCACATTACCATTACCTGATGTGTGACAAATTAAAAAAAAAAAAGTTTATTTTCTGAACTCAATTTGGCTGTCATGCTGTTATCAGCAAGATAAAAGGAAGTACTCTGAGAATGTCCATCAGTAGAAAAATGATGATTGCATTAATATAAAACATTTCAGCTCAAAGCACTTCACAAGCCACAAAGCTTTACAAGCAGAAACCTCACTAGGGTAAAGAAGAATGAATGGTTGTCTTACATTACAGTGCACAGCACTGGGAATGCACAGTACAGAAATTTCTTAAAATAAAAAAAAACTGCTCTGTAGTCCTTTTGCTATTTCACATCATGCTTTTGATTTGCTCCCAGGGTAAAAATTTCAGATTCCCAAAATCATAGAATCACAGAATGACTTCGTTTGGAGGGGATTTCAGAGATTGTGTACTCCAAACCTGCTGCCGTGGGCAGGGGCACCTCTCAACTGGATTCAGCTGCTCAAGGTCTCATCCAGCCTGGCCTTGAACACCCCCAGGGAGAAGGCATCCACAACTGCCCTGGCCAACCTATTGCAGAGTCTCACCACCTTCATACTGAAAAACTTCCTAAGATCCAGTCTAAACCTACTCTCCCTCAGCTTAAACTTACTCGCCCTCAGTTATTGCTAGACACCCTTATGAAAAGTGCCTCTGCAGCCTTCCTATAGAATCCCTTCATGTATTGGATGGCAGCTCTAAGCTCCCCCAGGAGTCTTGTCTAGGCTGTACAACTTCAACTCCCTCAGCCTGTCCTCATACCAAAGGTACTCCTGTCCTTGGATCATTTTTATGGCCCTCCTCTGGACTCACTCCAAGAGCTCTGTGTTCTTATGCTGGGGACACCAGAACTTGATGCAGTAGTTGAGGTGGGGTCTCAGCAAAGCAAAGGGGCAGTGTTACCTCTCTTGCCCTGCTGGCCACACTGCTTTAGGTGCAGTCCAGGAAACAATTTGCCATCTGGGCTCTTCTAAAATTGCCCCCATGGACAGCAACATTTATTCTCTCATTGACATCTTGTTTAATTTAACAGTGCTGTCTTCAGCACTCTGGAATTTACTGTTCTTGTTTCTAAGTTATATGGGATTCTCAGTTAATAAACTGGAGGTATGAATTTACATTAAGGGAAAACTGGTCCTCTGTACTTAAGTGTAATAGTTATTTTTGACGCTTTGATCTCTGAGATCCAAAGCCCTATGAAAAGTCTGAGTGCAGTTCTGTCACTTCTTAATGTAACAGAGGAAAACCATGGGAGTGTTCTGAATTTGGGGAATTTTCATTGTTCATACTTTGTTAGTCATGCATAATATACTTAAGAAATGAAGTGGCACACTCCTGGCTTGATTTTGGGGAGGTTTGTGCAGAGGAATATAAATTTACCCATAAATATTGCCTGCAAGGAACACTTGTGGAACACTTAGAAAACACATCACCTGGTACAGAATAGAATTGCAGACATCCATGTTTGACATTACTCTTCTTTGTTTTTATTACTTACCTTACATTATTTGATTTAACCTGACCTGATGCAGTATCTTGTTACATATGTTGTATGACATACAAAACTAAAGCTGGTTCCACTTTGCATCTTGAATGACTGGTAGTAGTTTATTTGGAAAAAGAAATGTGAAAACAAAGTAGCATGGCCTACTTGTGTAGAGGAAGTTGTTTGTGATTAAGAAACTTTAAGTTATGTTTGCTGTCATCTTTTATTTGATGAAACTCCAGAAAGGAAATGATTTGTAGTACTAAAAAGGATTTTAAAGGCTGCCTCAATAGATGCATTGCTTTCTAGTTTGGTAATAGATATTTTGATTTCTAATCTAAAAGACCTTCACTCACTTGAAGACACTGTATGAAATTATTGCCATTAGAAATTTCACACATAGAATCATAGAATCATAGAATGATTTAGGTTGGAAGACACCTTAAAAATCACCCAGTTCTAACCCCCCACCATAGGCAGGGACACCTCCCACTAGATCAGGTTGCTCAAGACCTCATCCAGCCTGGCCTTGAACACATCCAGGGAGGGAGCAGCCACAACCTGCCTGGGCAACCTGCTCCAGTGCCTTGCCACCCTCACTGTGAAGAACTTCTTCCTAACATCCCCTTTAAATTGCCCCTCCACTAATTTGAACCCATTACCCTTCATCCTGTTATTAGAAGACCTTGTGAATAGTCCCTTCCCAGCCTTCCTGTAGGCCCCCTTCAGATACTGGAAGGCTACTATAAGGTCTCCTGGAAGCCTTCTCTTCTGCAGGCTGAAAAGCCCCAACTCTCTCAGCCTGTCCTCATAGCAGAGGTGCTCCAGCCCTCTGATCATCTTCGTGGCCTCATCATTTAAGTCTGCATGAAAAAATACAGCATCATCAGAATGTAGCAATGGAATCTGGCAAACTAGATAGTGTCTGTCTCATCCTGGACTCTGTCTTGACCTTTTCTGCTCAGTGACCTCTACTGAAAGTAAAGAATTTTCATATTATTTTAGTTTTAGTATTTAAAAAAACCCCCCACAAAAAAAACCCATATGAACAAACAAAAAGGCAGAAATACCAGCAGTGATAAAACTGTGTAGTTTATTAGTGTGTCTGTGCTTTGAAAAGCTAATGCCTAACATTCATCCTTGAAGGGCAGAAGCTTTGTGGAATAAGCTATTCTATTTTTTAGGTTATATTTAAATACCTAGGATCTTGTAGACTTTCTTAATAACATTTGTGAATCCATAGGGACTCCAGAAAACCTCCAAAGTTCATGAATTGCAACTGTCCAGTCTTTGTAAAAATTATATATCACAGAGATGGAAAGAATTAAATGTTCAGATGGCTGAGTTACAGCTTTGCAAAAGAGTCTGCATAAAAGAACAGAGAAGCTGCCAGACTACCTAGGCCAGTATCCAAAAAGTAGTCAATAATAAATTGTTCCCAAGAACTGCATCTTAATAAGGGTAACTCAGTGGAAAGCAGAACTTTGTTTTATACTTGCATTGTGATGAAATTTTCTTATTTTTTATAAAAGTCGAAGAACCGTAATCCAAGAGTTTACACAATCATAGAATCATGAAGTGGTTTGGGTTGGACGTGACCTCCAAAAGTCATCCAGTTCAACTTTCCCTGCAGACGGCAGGGACATCCTCCCCTAGAGCAGGTTGCTTAGAGCCTTGTCCAGCCTTGAGTTTCTCCAGGCATGGGACCTCAGCTACCTCCCTGGGCAACCTGTTGCAGTGTTCAAACAGCCTCATCCAAAGAACTTGTTCCTTGTGCTGGTTTGAAGGTAACTGGAATATTTTAATAAGAGAACTTAGATTATAGGCATAGGAAGGAAAACATGATGACGTCTCCTTAACTCATATGTTTGCTGACCAATACAAAAGTAAGAACCCAAACGTAGATAAGGCAGAGCTGCTCAGGTCGCTCTGGATGCAGATTTCTCTCTTCTTTCCTTCTAGCTGGATCTATGTAACTCAGCTAATCAATTTCTGCTTTTAACCCTCCAGCTGATCTTCCCTTTTTACCTGGCACATAAGACAGATACTGGGATAAGATAGGGTGATGGGGCAAGGTGGAAGGGTGGTTGAGAACCCCTTTTGGGGACTCTGATCTCTGGGAAGGGTGTGGTGTTTCTGTATTAACTTTTAAATATATATAGCTGTAAATACCTGTAATATATTGTAAATGTCTGCTTGTATATTGTGCAAGGCTGTAAATATAAAGCTTAATTCCTTAAATTCCAGCCAGCTGAGTCTTGTCTGGGTGATTTCAAAAGTGTGTGAGTGGTGGGGGTGGCAGATAACTGCCAAACCACCACATTCCTAACATCCAATCTAAATCTCCTCTAATTTCAAACCATTGCCCCTTGTCCTATCCATGCAAGCCTTTGGAAGCAGTCACTCTGCAGCCTCCTTGTAGGCCCCTTTCAGATACTGGCAGGCTACTATTAGGTCTCCCTGGAGCCTTCTCGAGGCTGAATAACCCCAGCTGCCTCAGCCTGTCCTTGTAACAGAGGTGTCCCAGCCCCCCAAGTATTTTCATGACTCTCCTCTGGACCTGCTCCATCAGTTCTATGTCCTTCCTGTGTGGAGAGTTCTAGAGGTGAATGCAGTACTCTAAGTAAGATCTCATCACAGCAAGGATTAGGAGAAAATATGAACCATTAGCATTCAGCCCATTTTTGTACTCATGCCTTTTAAAATATAGGAGCTGTGATTCCAAGACTGCAAAGAGATTTGCACATAGAATTGTAGAATTGCTTGCAATTTTTTAATGAGATTTGTGGGAATTTTTAGACAAGAAGCTAGTTATCTTCAAGACCATGTTTCCATCTTCCTGAACTTTTCAATGACCTCTAGGTAATGTGGGAAAGTAGTGTGGAACCGCAAGGGCAGTTGCAATTTCTCTGTGCAATGACACTATACATGGAGAATCTTTGAAATGCAGATGAAAATTGTTCCTTCTCCCCTCTAAGTATGCTTGCATCAGCTGTACAGATGGTCAAATAAGCTGATCATTGATTAGCATACTAGTAAATTTCCACCCTCAAATTTGAACTTTTCTTCAACAATGGATAATCAAAACAGATAAATATTTCCTTATCTCACTACAGCACAAGACAAAATAGCTAGCATACACAAAATGAGAAGAAAGAAAAGGAAGTTTACTATTTTATGTCTGCTTAAATTATTAAAGGCAAAAGTATTTTAAATAAAGTGCTTTTTTTCCTAGTTGAAGATCAGTAAATATGACCAAAAGAGCCACATTTCAAGTGATAAATCTCTAGAGCTTAGCATAAAACCTTAAGAAAGGCAATTTATACTGTTGGCTTCAACCGTCATTTTCATTCTTTATGTGCAAATCAGTCTGAGAAGGTTAATACATAATTCATCTGTATGAGTAAATTGATTTATTTTGATGGTATGGAATGATATTGTCTAAATAGAAAGGATGTGAAAGCAGAACTGTTCTGTAGGCTCATAAGATAGGATTCATTATTTCCAAATGTATTCTCTGTGTTGTCAATGGATGATTTAGGAGAATGCAGCTCCATTGCTAGTGTTCTTTACGCCACACAGGCTTTAGAAGTCATTATCTGGCTAAAAGACAGAGATGGCCTTTTTTAGATCTCTACTTATCTAACCTCTGAAAGTGAAGGGAGAAAAATCCCAAAGACTTTAAAGGCTTTTTTTACATTAAAGGAAGATATTTAAAACCATTAATATAAAATGGAGAAAACTATTGGTCATAGAATGTTGAGATGATTTATAAAGGGAGCAACTTTGTAATTTAAATCCCTACCAGCTGTTGTTATTTTGCCAGAAATGTTTCCAGCCTACTTCTTGTGAATTCCTGCCTTCCTTAGACCACAGTAAACAGGTAGGTTTTCTAGCTAGAGAAAGATGAGGTTTTGTATACTAAACAAACCCACTTTAAAAAAAACCCACAGTCCAAGTAGGTGTTCAGAGAACATCACAGTGACAGCAAATGATCAGGGATTCAGTCTTTATCAATTCTGAGGCCAGCAACCTCAGCAGTTATCCTGCTCTCCTGGAAAGCTCGGACCCCCCACCACCCACTGGGCAATGTGGTGAAGAGTGTCTGAAGGGACACTGTACAAATCACCTTGTGTTTGACAGACAGGAAATCCTGGTTCTCAAAGTGTTGCCAACTTGTCCTCACCAAAGTGGTATACTGATAGTCTGATCCACTCAACTGCTTCATTAGTTCACAGAAATATATACTGGTGGGTCAAGTCAGTGACGCAGGACACAAGTACAGGGCAGTGGGAACTGGGGCTGTTCAGCCTGGGGAGAAGAGGGCACCAGGCAGACCTGATAACAGCCTTCCAGTACATGAAGGGGGCCTACAAGAAGGCAGCAGAGGGACTTTTTCCAAAGACCTGCAATGACAGGACCGAGGGGTACTGGTTTGAAGAGGAAATTTATATTGGAAGTTAGGAACAGGTTCTTTACCACAAAGGTTGTGGAACACTGGAAGAAGTTGCCCAGGGAGGTAGTCAAGGCCTCATCTCTGGAGATATTCAAGGTGAGACTGGACAAGGCCCTGAGCAACCTGGTCTAGTGGAAGATGTCCCTGCTGACTACTGGAGAGTTAGAGTCAATAACCTTTGGAGGTCCCTTCCAACCCAAACCATCCTATGATTCTATGATAAGAAGGGCTGTTCTTATGGGCTTAGGATTTTTGTTGTGGTCTCTTGATGTATTTCCTGCAGAATTTGGCTAAAGTGGTGTTAGCATTTTTCCAGTTGGTTGGGTTTTTTTGTTATTGAAGAAGTTGTTTGACCACAAGAGAGTATCCTGAAATGGATCTATTTCTTACTTTGTGACAGTTCATTGTATCCAGAAGCCTCTGTCTGAGCTGAAAAGTCAACATCATTTAAGGCTGTTTTGATCTCTGTGACATTGTTCGCTGTAACTTCTTATCCCAGTGGTATTGTCATTGAGGGTACAGGAATGACCTGCTGGAGAATTTCCAAATAGGCTTGTGCTTGTGATTAATTATTCATTAAAGGAGACAATCTGTAGAGTGTTTTTAGGGTAGTCTAGTGTGATGTGCTGCTTTATTCCTCATGCCATGTTCTCCTTTTTGCTGATTAGAGACTGAGTTTTCTGGGCTCGAAGGGCAGCTCGTCCAAACAAAAGGCAAGAATATGACTTACAAAAAATGAAAGGCCTTGTTTTACAGTGACAACTTACAATGTAGCATGAGCTTAAGTGACAGAACTCAAGCCAAGAGCCATGTCCCCAGCATGCAGATGCTTGCTTTCTGCTTCTTGCTCCACCTCAACACCAAGGCAATAGCCAGAGGAGGTCCTGGAATGGCCTTTCTCATCTTCCTTGAATGAAAGGCAGTCTCAGAAGGTCATGTTGACTTCACCAGGGGAAGAAACCCAGGTGACTCTGAACTACAAAAGATAAGCTCTTGAGCAAACCTCCAGATTTAAAGAAGGATTTGTATTGACTGTGGGTGATTGAAGAGGCAGAAATTAAAAATTATGTAGCTTTTATAATTTCCAAAAGCCCTACCCACAATTTGTGTGTAAATTGGTTTAAGTTTGGGTTCTAATTCGGTCAGGAAAAGTCTTCACAAGGATGCCTTTTCTTATAATTCAGGAAAAATCAGGAAAAATGGAAAGGTTTGGGCATGAAACAGCTTTGCCCTACTTACAGATGGGAGACTGTCTCTTTCACGGCAGTGTCCGGAGTCCAGTGCCTGCCAGAGTCCAAGATGACTGTAGGCACAGCTTTCACGAAGCCATGATCGTGAAGCAACGCAGGGGAAAGCCAGGGGTGCTCCGCAGTGGTCCCACGAATGGCTGCAGTTTACCGTTAGAGGCAGGTCCTGCAGCAAGAAGCCAGGATGCTCCTCAAGGTCCGGCTCAAAGTGCGTGCGAGATTCGTGTCTCCAGGTCCGTGTTCAGGTTCGTTCAGGTCCCAGTGCAGGTCCCGGTACAGGTCTGAGTGAAGGTCCAAGTAAGTCCCAGTGAAGGTTCGTGCAAGTCCTGCTGCAATCTGTCCAGCTGCCATATATATACTGAGGCGATTTGTTCCCTCCCTGTTCAAGCCCACAGAGGGTGGGAGAAGGCACTTCACACCTATTGTACTAAGCCTCCGGTGACAGAAGTGGGGAGGGAGGAAGACCGTTTCCTGCCCCATTCACACCTCTGGTGGGGCAGTGGACTGGGGTGTGTCCTGCCAAAGTTCACACCCAATTCAAACCTCTGGTGGGGCAGCGCCCCGCCCCACCACAGTTCGCACCTCATTTAAACCTCAGGTAGGGCAGTGCCCTGCCCGCCACAGGATTATTTACAACAATGGTTATTGTGATGTGAAAAGATTGAGCAGGGAAAAATATGAATAGATAAATTGTTAAAGGCAGCTGAAATGATAAAGTGAAAGAGATGAAGATATGATTTTTACAATTATTAATCTTACTCTGATGTCTCTGGTTCTTGAATATCTCATTTTTGAAAACAGCTAAAGAAGAACTTTCATTCTCAAAAAAACAAATGTAATGAGTGATGAGAGTCACCACTTAATCCACTATCCAGAATTTAAGCAAGCGAGAGAATCAGTTTATTTTTTATTAATCATATAGCCCAGTTGAGTGATGTGCTGGTTGAACTAATTGGAGGCTGAGAAATAAAAACACATGATGTTACTTCACTCACAGATTTACTGAGAAAGAAAAAAAAATAATTTTAAGAGTTGTAACCCAAATATAGATAAGTGAGTGTTGCGATTAATAATAAGCGGTTATAAATTATTAACTTTTTATTATTAATAATCAAGATTTGGGGGAAAATTCCCTGATATTCTTTGGATGTTCGGTTGGTGAGAGGTTATTGCACAAACTGTTATTTATAAACACAGAATTAAACAGTTTAAACAGCCTAAACAGTCAGAACTTGAAAAACAGGGAACCTGAAAACAGGGGAAAATCCTAATCTTGCCTAATAGTCACAGACATGATAGGTACAGAATCCCAAGGAGAGGAGGAGAAAGAGTTTGCCTTGCCGCTGCTGTATTGCTACAATTCAGGCTGCAAACACGTGGCTGCTGTGAGAGAGGTGCAAGAGATGTCCGTTTCCGACGGAGGCAACAGGAAAAAAGAGAGCAATGGCTCTAAGTCACCTTCCCTTAAATACCGTATTTTGAAGGGCAAAGCTGACCAATAGGCATTAGCGTCCATTGTTTTGGCCAATAGATTCAAAGTCCTGCAGCCTAGAGGTCCACCCTAACGCTTTGAGGGACAGCACAGATCACCTGACTTGTTCATGTGCCACGGGGTTTTCTTCGTTCAAACTCCCACTGTCTGCTCAATCCTGCCACTCCCAGACCTTGCAACAGGAGGAGGAGAGCCAGGAGTTTGAACTAATTTGGGCAGGATTTATGCCCTACCAGGACAGTGAGGCAGTTTCAGACCTCTCTGGGCTGTGGCTGCTCTTTGCATGGTTCCTTTTCCCTGCCTTTCATAGCTGAATCTGAATAATTTCACTAACTTCTTTCCTACTGCTAACCCACCTGGCCGATCTACCTTCGCCTATCTGCTGCATCAACAGATGGTGAGATAAGATTGGGAAAGGGGGGAAAGGTGGTAGGGGTGGNGGCGGACAGGTAACTGCTAAACCACCACAAGTGATAAGTGCATGTTTTTAATAGTAATATTTAGGGCTTGCACTTTGTAAGTAGTGAATGATGCTAATGAGTGTTGAGTTTTGAATAGTTTTGAATACAGGTCTTCTTTTCTGAAGTGTAGGCCATCTGTGACTTTTAGCAAAGGCTTTTGTTTCTCCATTCCAAAGACTGTAGTTTAAGTTACTTATGCATGTGAACAGTCTAATGTGTGTGTATACTTTTACTGATTTTAGCTTGAATTTTCGAGCTTTGAAGATTTGCTTAATTACATTACTGAAATAAAAAAATAAATAAATTGAGTTCTTGGGAATGCTGTCACTTTCAATTAAAATTTGTAAATTACTTATTATGGCATCAGTCACTATTTATTGTTAATTGGTGTTTTATTTGCTGACAAGCATAGAGGAAATGCCTCTGTACCAGATGTGGAACCTGCCTTGTTTTGCAATAATTTCCCTTTACTATGCTTTTGTGATATCCCACTTTGAGTACTGCATCCAGTTCTGGTGTTCCTGGCATAAGAAGGACACAGGGCTGTTGGAGGGAGTACAGAGGAGGGTTACAAAGATGATCCAAGGGCTGAAGCACCTCTGCTATGGGGATAGGCTGAGGAAGCTGAGCTTGTTCAGCCTGAAGAAGAGAAGACTCTGGGCACACCTTAGCACTTCCTAACAATACCTGAAGGAATCCTACAGAAGTCTGCAGAGGGACTTTTCATAAGGGTGTTTAGCAATAGGACAAGAGGGAAAGGTTTGCAGCCTTGAGCAGCAAAGTCTAGTTGAGGTGTCCCTGATGTTGCTGGGGAGTTTGAAGTAGAGGCTATGAAATGAAAGAGAAAGCATTCACAAACTGATAGAGAAGGAAACAACAGTTGTAGTAGGAGGACATGACATGATCAGAGGATCACAGGATGTCAGGGATTGGAAGTGACCCAAAGAGGTCATTGGGTCCAAACCCCCTTCCAGAGCAGGAACACACAATCTAGCTCAGATCACAGAAGAATGCATCCAGACAGGCCTTGAAAGTCTCCAGAGGAGACTGCACAACCCCTCTGGGGAGTCAGTTCCAAGTGCTTTGTGACCCTTACAGTAAAGAAGTTCCCCCTTGTGTTGAGGTGGAACCTTCTGTGCTGCAACTTACGTCCATTGCTCCTTGTCCTATCCCAGGAAGCAAGTGAGCAGAGCCTGTGCCCCACCTCCTGACACCCAGCCCTCAGATATTTATAAACATTAATTAAATCCCCTCTCAGTCTTCTGCAGACTATGCAGCCCCAGGTCACTCAGCCTTTCCTCATAAGGCAGTGCTGCAGTCCCCTAATCATCATTGTAGCCCTCCGCTGAAAACTCTCCAGCAAATCCCTGTCCCTCTTCAACTGGGGAGCCTAAAACTGAACACAGTACTCAAGATGAGGTCTCACCAGGGCAGAGTGGAGGGGGAGGAGAACCTTCCTTGATCTGCTGGATATGCTCTTAATACACACCAAGATCCCATTGGCCTTCTTGGCCACAAGGGCACATTGCTGTCCCATGGATAAGTTGTTATCCACCAGCACTCCCAGGTCCTTCTCCACAGGGCTGCTCTCCAGCAGATGACCCCCTAACCTGTACTGGTGCAGTTTATTATTCCTCCCCAGGAGCAGGACTCTGCATTTGTCCTTGTTGAACCTCATTTGGTTCCTCTGCCAAATGATATGCTTTTTTTTTTTTGGTGTTTTTTTTGTTTGTTTTGTTGTTCTTGTTTTAAAAGAATGCTTCCTTCACATCTTCACATTGTTTTGGCTGCAACTGTAAATACATTGAATACTGTATGGGAGAGAAAGAACTCCCTAGGGCCAGTTCTGTGACTATTCTGAGCTTATTTAGGTCGGGGAAGTTACAGAGGTCTTTTGCACCTAGGGGTTTAATTAGTCAGAAATGTCTCCTCTGATGGAAAGCATAAAATAAGCACCTTGAAAGACATTGTGCCCTTCGAGGGTTGGTACAAACCTGTTGGTACTGAAAATGAATTTCAGTATTGGTAACATGACTGCAGTTGGTTCCCCACCAGGTTCCTGATTCAATGAACAGAAGTTAAGAATCTATGTCACTTTGAAGAAAAATACTATCTCTCAGGACATGTTGTCAAAAGTTTGATGAAATGAAATGCTGAGGCTTTGAGTGGTTCTTTGGTTGTGCTTTGACTTCAGAGTCCTTTGGGTTATTCTTTATTAATCTAAAGAAATCATGCCTTCTGGCTATTTCACATTGTTTGAATTGCTAAACAGCCCTGCCTGCAAGATTTCCAATTCCAAAGAAGTCCTCTAGATCATATGAATGACCTCAGGCAGTACTGCTAATACCTGAAAATGGTCTCTGGATGTAGTCCAGATTACACAGGTTTATTGTGGGAATTTCTCTGGAACTTGAGTACTTGAGTTTTTGGGGATCCATTCTGGATTTGATCCTCAGTTCTGGGCTTAATCTTCATTTCTCTGTGCTCTTGATCCTCTACTAGCAAGGTACTGAAATTAATGATTTTCAAATTAGCTATAATGACAAGGTTTCTCAGTCCTGAAGTATCATTGCTTAGTTTCCATGTAAAGACAATGAAGGCTTCACTATCCCATGTGGAAACTCTAAACCATACCTACAGGTATCCTCGGTTAAAATATCATTGCAGAGAACAACGAAGCAGGTGACTTTTTTATTAGTTTATTACTCTCTGCCCTGCACAAAGAGGCCTTGATCTCAGTTACTATCCCAAAATAGAGTTGTCATGGAATTATTATGGGACTTTTATCTTTGTATCACTGTGTTGACTAAAAGCTGCCAGAGATAAGCATAAAGACCTAGTTCACCTTGTAATAAGTAATTCCTTGGACTCTTTAATCTCTTCAATTTATGTTATTTCAGTGATGTGTTTATTGAATGTTGAAGCTAGTTAATTCTTTAGTAGGCAATGTATTTTGTCCAAATCTATTCACCTCAGAAGGTCGAGGTTTTAATTTCCTTCTTTTTCTGCCTCTCAGAGCAGAAAAAAGCAGACTGGGGAAGAATTCAAGAGACTGACAGTATGTATTCTCTTCAGAGTAATTGTTGTCTCAGGTTGGAGACATTTGGCTGAGATTCCTTTATTGTCAAGTCCTTTTCTGGTTTGGGGCTTATTTTATTTTATTTTTAAATTAACATTGAAATTATGCTGAGCAATTATACTCTGATAATAGGTTCTCTGAAAATAGATGTTATTAGCAGTGATACCTGATGTAAAACATTGTGGAAGATGAGAGATTTTCAACACTGTAGATTATTCATTAGTTGATCCAGTAGAGGAGCTTGGCAGCAAACCATTCCACTCTACTGATTGTTTTATATTTTGAGTAAAATTAATTCAATGTTTTTGATAAATCCCTAGTGGATAGGAATATATATATATATTTTATCGTTTTGTAAAGAATTTCCTAGAAACGGCTTATTTAAAGGCATAGTTGCAAGATCTGGACAAAGTCTTCCATTCCCTCCATTTTTGCTCTGTGCCTTTGTTGTCCTAAAGCCAGACTTAGATCCTTGCAGTCCTTCAGTTTGGTCCAGTGGACTCTTATCCACTAGTATGTCCTTTTGCTTTCTCCCTGTCTTCAAAATCTCATAGTTCAAACTTTTCTTGTTCCACTACTGCCGTTTACTCTGTTGTCCTGCTGGTCCTAATGCCTCAAGTCCTCCTCACGAAGCCTACTAAGAAGTTTAGGACAGCCAGCAGGGTGCACACTGAATGGCACAGCTTTTCACACTCTTAGAAGTCTGAAACAAATCACTCAAGCCAAACTGCAAACCAAGATATAGTCACAGTGTGTAGCCAGAACTGTCCTACTCAAGTAAATCCTAAACCTGGCAGTGCAGATCTGGATGCATAGATTCACCATGACGCAGTGTTTCACATAGTCCCACAGTTGTTGCTCGTACTTAAGCTGACTTCAAGTTTGTATGGGTACATCTCCGTAAGCAAAACAGTAGAACAGATCATGAGACTGGTGACAGTTTTCTAGGACAATCAGAAAACTGTGGGGAAATGCTGTTTAGGGGAAAGCTCTGTTTTCTGTGACAAAAAGTCAATATTTTTTGTTGAAAAATCTGGTGAAAATGAAACCTTTATTCCGGGGAAATGAAAACCTTTATTGTGGGAAAAGATCTGCAGGGCAAAAAAGTTCTAATAAACTTTGAGGTTTATTAAAACACTTACTTGATCCTCCTTCTTCAATTTCCACTCATCCTGGCACAAATCCAGGCTCTAGGCACAAATCCAGGTTGGGTGCAGAGTGGTTTGAGAGTTGATCTGAAGAAAGAGACTCAGGGATGTTGACTGTAGAGAAGCTCACCATGAGGCAGCAGTGCCCTCATGCAGCCTAGAAGGCAAATTGTGTGCTGGGCTTTATCAAGAGAATTGTGGTCAGTAGGGCAAGAGAGGAGATTCTGCCCCTTTAGTGCACTCTGATGAGACCCCACTTCAAATACTGCATCTGGTTCTGGTGTCCTCAGCATAATAAGGACAAAGATGTTGGAGAGAGTCCAGAGGAGGGTTACAAAGATGATCCAAGGGCTGAAGCACCTCTGCTGTGAGGATAGGCTGAGGAAGATGGGGTTGTTCAGCCTGAAGAAGAGAAGACTCTGGGCAGACCTTGGCGCTTCCTACCAATACCTGAAGAAAAGGAATGGTTTGAAGCTAAGGGAGAGTAGGTTTAGACTGGACCTTGGGAAGAAGTTCTTCAGTACAAACAGGGTGAGACTTTGGAATAAGCTGCCCAAGGAAGTTGTGGATGGCTCCTTGCTAGGAATGTCCAAGGCCAGGTTGGATGAACCTTGAGCAGCAAAGTCTTGTTGAGAGGCATCCCTGCCCATGATGGGAGTTTGGAGTATCCTTCCAGCCTAAGCCATTCCATGATTAATTTCTTCTCATGCCAACTGTGCCACTTAACATCCCTCCCCATTCCCTTATCATATTCTTTGTTAGCTCCTCTGACTGTACCAGACACTTCTTATCTCACTCTATTTTACCTTATCTCCTGACACAAAATAAACTCCTGTATTTGCCAAACATTTACACCCCCTCCTATTTTTTTTTTTTTTCATTTTTTTCTGAATAATCACATCCTCCCAAGATCTTCAGGCTTAAACCTGTGGCAATAAACAGTAGTTATTCATTCAATTATTATGAGATTCTTATTGCCCCCTGGGTAATCCTGCTCTTTACCTTTCCCTTGCATTGTAAATTCCTTTTGTATTGGTTCTCACAGAATTGGTAGTGCATCTGTTTCTCTGACTCTGTGCCTAGCTTTTGTTCATGACATTTGATCTGAATTCACAGAGTTACTGAAAACATCCAGTCATAAGAGACCTCAAAGATGATCCAGTCTAACCCTTGGCCTAGCACTGAAGAGTTAGTATTAAACTGCATCCCTAAGCACCAGGTCCACACACTGCTTAAACACTTCCAGGGATGGTAACTCCTCCACTGTCCTGGGGAGACAATTCCACTGTTTGAGAACCCTCTCCATGAAGAAGTATTTCCTAGCATCCAGCCAGAACCTACCCTGCAGCAGTTTGAACCCATTTCCTCTGGTCCTGTCACTTGCCACCAAGGAGAAGAGGCTGCCCTCTCCTCACTCCAGTGTCCCTTCAGGTAGTGGTAGAAAGCAATGAGGTCTCCCCTCAGCCTCCTGTTCTCCAGACTGAACAACCACAGCTCCCTCCTCATAAGTCATGTGCCCTGGGCCCTTCACAGGCCTTATTGCCCTTCTCTGAACACACTCCAGAACCTCAGTGTCCTTCCTGTAGTGAGGGGCCTAGAACTGAACACAATACTCAAGGCGTGGCCTCATCAGTGCTGAGTTACAGGAGGATGATCACTACCCTATTCATACTGGCCACAGTGTGCCACCTGGGCACACTGCTGACTCATTCAATTGACTGTCAACCAGAAGCCCCAAGTCTCTCTCAGAGTTGCAGCTTTCCAACCACACATCCCCAGGTCTGTAGCTTGTCATGGGGTTGTTGTGACTCACATGGAGGACCTTGTTAAACATCATTCAATTAGCCTTGGCCCATGGGTCTAATCTGTCCAGATCCTGCTGCAAAGCCTCCCTTCCCTCTGGCAGACTGACACAGCTTGGTGTCATCTGCATATTTGCTGAGAGTGCACTCAATCCTCTCATCCAGATCATTGATAAAAATATTAAAGAGGACACAAACTGGTACTGGACCCTGGGGGACACCACTAGTAACTATGGCAGTGAGCAAGTGTATGACCTACAGACATGCCTTGAAATTGTGGAGTGAACATTCTGGTTGATCAACAATCATCAGAAAATGTTAGTATTTGTTATGTGAAGGAGGAATATACTTGAGATATTGAACTACAAGCTTTGGACATGAGTCCTGATTAAAATGTTTAACAAGAGCTGAAACAAGACTAAGTGCCAGGCTCTGCACTTGGGTCGCAACAACCCCAAACAATGCTACAGGCCTGGGGCAGAGTGTCTGGAAAGCATCCTGGTGGAAAAGGATCTGTGGTGCTGGTGGGTGGGCAGCTTAACATAAGCCTGCAATGTGCCTAGGTGGCCAAGAAGGCCAACAGCATCCTGGCTTGGATCAAAACCAGTGCATCCAACAACAGTAGGGAAGTGATGGTGCCCCTGTACTTGGCCCTGGCGAGGCCACAGCTTGAGTGATGTGTTTGGTTCCTGGCACCACAGTACAGGAAAGACATTGAGGTCCTGAAGCATGTCCAGAGAAGAGCAATGAGGCCGGTGAGAGATTTGGAAGTCATCATATGAGGAAGAGATCTTTCTGCTCTCTACAGCTACCTGAATGGAGGCTGGAGTGAGGCTGGTGTTGGTCTCTTCTCTCAAGTAACCAGGAACAGGATGAGAGGAAATGGGTTTTAGTTATGCCAGGGGAGGGTTAGATTGGACATTAGAAATTTTTTTTTCCTGAGAGAGTGGTAAGAGTTGGAACAGGCTGCCCAGGGAGGTGGTGGAGCTGCTATCCCTGTAGGCATTCAAGAACCTGTAGATTTGGTGATTCAGGATATGGTGGTGGCTGGGTTATGGTTGGACTCAATGATCTTAAAGGTCTTTTCCAGGCTTAGTGATTCTACAATTAAAAAAAAAAAAAAAGGCCAATTGCACTTTAATGTCCATTTGTGACCATTTCCCTGTTAAATCAAAGGGTGTTGGTATTGTTCTTAAGAGGAAATGCTGCTATTTGTGGTTATGAAAGGCCACAAATATTTCCAGAATGATGCTGACATGCAAGCTGTTTAGTTATTCTGTTGAACCATGCACTATACTTTATTTAGAGCAGTAGAAAATAATAAATTTTAAATGTGGATGTTTATATTGTCAGAGGTGAACCAGAACCTAGACAAAAGTTTGCAACCTTCTGACTGAATGATATTCTGTAACTGAGGTGTTGGGAGTAATTTTTAACAGTCATGCTAAAACACATGCAGAATCTTCTAAATGTCTTTTATAGTAACAATATTTTAAGAAGCATAGAGCAGAAACTACAAAGGCAAGAAAAGCCATCATCTCTATGGCTTATTTTATTTGTTTTATCACACTTTGGTACCTGACGAGCATTTTTTTCCCCCACTATGGAATATTTACTGTGAGTCCACAAAAAAAACTATTATATATTATAATCATATCATTTTATGCACTATTACCAGCATTTTGTATCTTCTGTAGTGTAGTACTGATTTTTCAGAAGTTGATATGAATTGAAAAAGAATCCCACCAGCTCTGAGAAATGTATATGGTAAATTTTGAAGTAATATTTTAAGCCAAATACTCTGTTGCTGTTCCTATAGTGGAATTGCATCCCAGGTAGAGAACTTACCCTGCTATTGCTCCTGATGTTTTGGATATTGCAGAAATGACCAGTAAAAAAAATGGTAGCTTTACTAATGCAGACTGTAATGTGTGTGGACTCTTTTCATCTGCAACATAATACGAAACTTAAGAGAGACCTAATAGCAGTCTTCCAGTACCTGAAAGGGGCCTACAAGAAAGCTGCAGAGGGACTGTTTCCATAGACCTACAGTGATAGGGCAATGATTTGAAATGACAGAAGAGCAGATTTAGATTGGATATTAGGAACAAGTTCTTTAGCATGAGGATGGTGTGCTACTGGAAGAGGTTGCCCAAAGAGGCAATTAAGGCCCCACCATGCCTGGAGATATTCAAAGTGTGGCTGAACAAGGCTCTGAACAACCTCAGTTGAGGATGTCCCTGGTGACCTTTGGAGGTCCCTTCCAACCCAAACCATTCTATGATTCTATGATCAATGACACTCCAAATTTTGTGCACTGCAGGCTGTTGTCAACCCTTTTAATTTCTCCGTCTGCAGTTGCATGGTTTAACTTCAATCTGGTTAGCAAAGAATTGGAGGCAGTTGGTGTTTGGGAGAACACAGTTTGTAAGTCACGAGGCAGAATATATCCTCTTAAGAGTCTGCTGCTATTAGTGTGCTGATCAAAGCATTCTTTATCTCAGGCAACAGCTTAGATCCAGAAGTCCTGTATTCAGTTTATGGAAACAAGTCTGTGGAACAAGGCTTTAATCATAGCATAGAGCATATTTACCAACCTTTAGTGCAAACTACGATTTCTTGTATGCAAGTAAGTTATTTCACAGCAAATTGGTGCATCACTGAAGTTGGCAAAATATACTTCTGGTTCTAACTTTTCTAATCACATCACTAAGGATATGTGTTTTTTTTTTTCCCCACTCAACTCTTAGAAGTGGAACTTGAAAATTTGAGTCATTAAATAAAACTTGTCTTAATTTCTTTAATGTTAGAAATGCAGTAAGTGATTCACATGCCTAACCATAAGGGCCTAAGAACAGTTTTTCAGGATTGGGAGATAAAACTTAAGTCCTTTTTAGATGAAAAGCTGTAGGGAGAAAGACTAAGCAGGAAGATGACATGAGATACGTTTTACCTTGCAGTGCTCCAAGCAACTTGATCTAGCAGAGAATGTCCCTGTTCACTGTAGGGGGATTGGACTAGATGACTTTTGGAGGTCACTTTCAACCCCAGCCATTTTATGATTCTATAACTTGGTGTTAGCTATGGCGTAATACAAGAACATACTCAAAAGATTCAAGGAGCACAGAATAATATATGTGAGGAAATCCTCTTATGTTGACATCTAGTGAAGATATACCCAGCATGAATAAAGATTTGCATTCCTTTTGGCAGACAGTGTGCCACGTGACAGTGATCTTTTGACTCACAGGCAGCTGAAACAGAAATACATGGCACTTTGAATTGCTCAGTACTGCAAGTGATAATTTAAATATTGAGGTCTGGTGTAACAGTTTTTAAGGATTTGCTACTCTGAGCACTTTGGATTTTAGCTGTGTGCAGTCTAGTAAACTGATTCTCTCTCCAGGAAAAGAAAGGTCAGATTTCTGATGCTTTTAAATATTGGCAACTCTCCAGTGACTGTCACTGTGGTGTTCATTTATACAACATCACAACCCTGAGTTGGGGTTTTAATCATTTTAATTAAAGATGTCATTTCAGTATAAACTGACAAATAATTGTATGACCAGGGATTAGTGAGTTTTCTTCAACAACAGTGTTGCCATTGTGTTTGCCTTCCTATAGTACTTGCCATTGATGGAGTTTTGTTTGCCTGTTATTTTAAAACTGGAGAAAGTTGTAGTTTGTGTGAGCGTGCCAGGTGGCAACATGAGCACTTTCAGTGTCTGCAGGGACAAACTGTGTTTAGTTAAGTGGTGCTACTTAAGGAGATGCCACAGTTTCCACTAACATTGGTTTCATTCAGTGACAACCCAGGACTCCGTAGTGCTCTTTCATAGATTGCCTGGTTTCTTAGCCTAAGTTTGCTCTGGTAGCTTTCACACAGATTATTACTTCTTCCCTTTTAGAAATCATTTCAGTTATTGTGCTGTTTGTGATAATAAGCTGTTATGGTGTCCATAGTAAATAGCTTTCTCTAGGAATGAGGTCATCATCTAGCATGAAGTTTGGTGGCTTTGTAGTCCTTTGTGGTTTCTCCCACTTGTAGTGCATGCTGCTTTTTGTTTCTGCCCAATGTATGTTTCATTTGGTCGAGTTCAAGGCCAGGCTTGATGAGGCCTTGAGCAGATGAACCTAGCTGAAAGGTGTCCCTGCCCATGGTGGGGAGGTTGGAGTAGATGATGTCTAAAGTCCCTTCTAACCTAAGCCATTCTATGATTCTATGAGTGGACACCCATTTATCTGCATGCTGTTCTTACAAACAGTCCTGCATGTCCTGGGGCAGACTTACTTATTGATTTATCTCATCTTACTTTTTTGTGTTCCCTTGAGCCTATCCAATTGCACAGTTTGGTTGCCTGCCAATCCTACTTGGTTATTTTCCATTCTTGGTCCAGGACCATTCCGTACCTGGAACACTTGTTAATGATCATGTCCCATCAAAATTTAGACTGCTGACTTTGCTGTTCACTCTCTGCTTCTTTGGTGGTTGGATGTGTATGAATATTTCTTGCTATAAACAGTTTCCTGCTTTGCTTTTCTTTCTCTGACTACCAATGTGTCACCTCATCTCTCAGTCTACAACAGAGTCCATAATGAGAGGCAGTCTTGATGCTCTTCCTAGTTACAGGAGGAAGGGTTTGGACAGGATTAGATATTGTGTAAGAAGGCACAGACAACTTCAGTAGGGTATTTAAGAGAAGACACCTTGCCCAAATGAATGCTTTACATTTTAGGAAAATTACTTGAATGAAGTCAGGAATAAAATTTATACAAACAATTGTTAAGAGCTTTAAAGGTCTTCATGGTCTTTAGACCATTTGATCATCTTGTCTGACCTACTGTATGTCACAAGCCAACTGTGTTTCTATCATCTTTTCCTGTATTAAACCTAGTTTAAAAAGCAGACTTCCAAATACTGTGATTTTGTATCTTATTATTTTTTTTTTAAACTGCAATCTTCAGACAGATTGATTTTCAGTAGAAAAATTTCAATAAAAATAGAAATTGGAAAGGAAATAATTTTTTCATAGTTCACCTTTGCACACCTTTGTGTTTTCTGGAGAACCTGAGGTAATTCTTTTCAATGTTGCTTACACGTACTTCAAAAAAATGTGCTCGGTGTAGAATGCTGAGCTGAAGAATCTATCTGGTTATTTCCTAGTCTGTTGTAGCTGTCTTTCTGTAAAGAGATATTGGTAATATCAGGAGGAAATTAGAATAAAACAAATGTAAACAACCCAACTCTAGGGTGATCAAAATCATTTTGAATTTTCTGACTTGATGGTGGTGCTGAGTGTCTAGCAGCATTTGAAAACCGAATTCAGACAGATTTGCTGTTGTTTATACTTAGGTCACTTGGTATTCTGAGATTTGAAGCAGGCTTTAAAAAAAAAAACCACAAAACCAACAACAATTCCTAAACCATCTAACAGTCTCTGTTACGTAATATCTGATTACTATTTAATTTCAAGCTTAAAATTTTAATACTTCTATTTTTCTGCCTTGTAACAATACTTTTATCACAAAATCTCATTATATCTTCAATACTTGTATATAAGAGCATGTTACAAATATATTTGCTCTATGTCTATTGCTTAGTTATGAAATATATGTCCAGTGTTTGTCCAACCCTTTGTCACACCTCACAGAAGATAACATGCAGCAGCTGCTCTTAGCTAAGGAAAGTATCAGTGGTTCAATGAGAGACCTATTACAGTTCTCTTTGCTTTACTCCCAAAATTGCAGTGCCTGAGGGAAGAAAGAAATAAGCTGAGAAACCTCTACTGTTTCACTGACAAATATCTGCCATGCTGCTACCTTGTCCTTCCTCAGGATTTGCCAGCATAATATCATGCACTCACAGAATTAATCTGCTACTAGCATCTATTAGCTGCTTATGAAACATGTCTGGCTGTACTCCTTTCACAAGTATTTGTCATTTCCAGCCTGGAGAAGAGGAGGTTCTGGGGAAACCTAATAGCAGCCTTCCAGTACCTGAAGGGGGCCTACAAGAAGGCTGCAGAGGAGCTGTTTCCAAAGGTCTGCAGTGATAGGACAACAGGCAATGGTTTAAAATGAGAGAAGAGATTTAGATTAGGTGCTAGGACCAAGTTCTTAACCATGAGGTGGTGTAATACTGGAAGAGGTTGCTCAAGGAGATAGTTGAGCCCCCATGCCTGGAGATATTCAAGGTAAAGCTGGACAAGGCTCTGAGCAATGTGCGCTAGTAGAGGATGTCCCTGCTCACAGTCCCAAGTTTACTCGCATAGAAGTGGTTATCTTACTGAAAATAGTCTGCATGGCCTAAGGGTATGGACAGGGAAATATTTCCTGTGAGTGAAACCTGCTGCTCTGCAGTTGAACCAATTCAGTTGTCCTGCAGCAAACTGTAAGTTTGATATAAGTTATTTACATTTATTATGGACACACCTGCACAAATTAAGTACTGTGGACTCATGGGAAAAGAGATTAAAAATAATTATTTTACAGTCAGATTAACTATGTGATAGGAAATAATTATCATAGAATACTGTAATGGTTTGGGTTGGAAAGGACCTTCAGAGGTCATGCAGTCAGCAAAGACACCCTCCACTAGAGCAGATTGTTCAGAGCTTCATCTGTTCTAGCCTTGAATATCTCTGGGGATGGGGACTCTACTTCCCTGGACAACTTGTTGCAGTATTTCACCACCCTCATGGTCAAGAGCTTGTTCCTACCATCCCATCGAAATATGCTCTTCTCTCATTTAAAACCATTGCCTCTCGCCCTATCACTACAGGCTGTTGGAAGGAGTCCCTCAACAACCTTCTTGTAGGCCTCTTTCAGGTACTGGAAGGCTGCTATTAGGCCTCACCAGAATCTTATTTTCTCCAGGCTGAACAACTCCAGCTCCTTCAGCCTGTCCTCGTAGCAGTGGTGTTCCAGTGCCCTGATCATCTTTGTGTCCCTCCTCTGGAACCACTCCATCAAGTCCATGTCCTTCCTGTGTTGCTAAGGTGGTAAATACTAAATCCACAATAATATTTTTCATGATTGCCTTGGAAAAACTTGTTGAATGAGAGGCAATGAACAAAGCAGACTAAAACCTGTGCAAAATTCAAGGAATATGATCTACAAATATGAAGGACAGAGATTCTGCATTAACCAAGAATCCTAAGACTAAATGAGCAGGCAATTAGGGCAGTTTGTTCTCACATAAAGACTAAATGCCATATTATGCTATTGATCCAGACCTTAAATACTCATTGATTTTTACAAGGTGTTTCACCTGCGAAGGTGTGGTAAAAGATAAAGGTTTTAATGCAAATGCATTTGAGCAGGATAGATGAAGTAATAACCATACTAATTCAAACCACTTAAGAAGATCTGTGTTTTGGGAACATTATATTGGCACTGCTGGGCTGCCTGATACAAGAAGGACACAGACTGTATTATGTGCAGAGAAGAGCCACTGAAACACAAAAGGACTTGGAGAATCTCTTACATGAGGAGAGGCTGAGAGAGCTGGGACTATTCAAGCCTGGGAAAAAGAAGGGTAAGGTGAGTCTTCGCATAAAGCGAGTCTGTAAAGAAGACAGAGACTCTTCCAAATGTTGCTCAGTGACAGAAGAAGAAGAAATGCACAGAGACTGAAGGACATGAAATCCCTTTTAGACATCAGAAACCACACTTTTATTGTAAGGGGGCAAAATCCAGGGCAGTTTGTGTAGGGTGGTTGTAGATAGGCAACCCTAGAAGTAGGCAAAACCCATCTGGACACATCCCTCTGTCTAGCACTTCTCTGAGTGGGGATCCTGACAAGATGGTCTCCAGAAGTGCATGTCAACCTTATCCATGCTGATTGTCCTATTTTATCACATTGGATAGTTCTCTTACTGTCACTGTATGTTTTGTAGAAGCTCAGATTTTCTCCAGCTTCTGAAAGCTTAATCTTCTGAAAGTTGAATATTATAGCTTATTCAAATTTGCTAATGCTGCTAGGAGAAACACCTTTTTTATGGTCAGATGCATAGATTTTATGCAAAGAGAAATGTCCTTGTTTTCTTTCCTAGGCCAAGCAGTTCTGAAGGACCATAAAATATTTTCAAAGAAGAAAATACTTCTCAAAGGAAGGAAAGCAAGAGTTCATTTTGGAAAAGAGAAGTGTTCTTGAAAGGCTGTCTAATGTTAGTTCAGGTTAAACATCTGTAGAATGATAGTCTCTGTCTGGGTGATCAAAATCTTATGCAAATACATCAAAAAACTTTGAAAAAAAGAGTATTTTTAACAACTACATTTTTAATGTTTGTTTTACAGTTTCATAGTTTCATAGAATGGTGTAGGTTAGGGGGAACCTTAAAGATCATCTAGTTCTAATCCCCCTGCTATGGACAGGGGCACCTTTCAGTAGACCAGGTTGCTCAACACTTTGAACACCTCCAGGGAGGGAGCATCCACAACCTCCTTGTACAGCCTGTTCCAGTGTCTTACCATCCTTGCTGTAAATAATTTCTTCCTAATCTCCAAGCTATATCTGCCATCTTGAAACTTCATTCCTTTCTTGTCCTATCACTACAAGACCTTGTGAAAAGTCTCTTCCTGGCTTTCTTGTAGGCCTACTTCAGAAGGCTGAACAGCCCCAACTCTCTCAGTCATAGAGGAGGTTCTCCAGCCCTCTCGATCATCACTGGTGCTCCGTGAATCCATGTCCCTCTTATGCTGGGGGCACCAGAACTGGATGCAGTATTCCAGGTGGGGTCTCACTGGAGCAGAAGGGCAGAATCTTCTCCCTTGTCCTGCTGCTCTCACTGCTTTTGATGCATCCCAACACGCAGCTGCCTTCTGGGCTGACAGTGACCATTGCTGGCTCCTGTTGATTTTTTTCATCAACTGACAACCCCAAGGCCTTCTCCTGGAGACTGCTCTTGAGCCACTCCTCACCCAGCCTGGATTTGTGCATGAGATTGCCCCAACCCAGGCGTAAGACCTAGCACTTGGCATTGTTGAACTTCATGAAGTTGGCTTGGGCCCAGTGCTCAAAGTCCATCCAAGTCCCAGCTGAGAAAGTTGAGCCACAGGGAATGTAAGGAAATGGTGCAGGAAAGCAGTGCCATACATAGATACGAAAGCTATCTAGAAGGTCTAGGCTCTAGATGCTGACGCAAGATTCCATTGCATTAACTGAAAATTACATTGTGGAATACAATATAAGTTTTGCGGTAAGGAAATTCTGGTGATTATATTAAATCAGAAGTTAATAATTTGCAGATTAAGTATCATTGTAGAGAATAACAGACTTGCTCTTGTTCTGTAAAAAAAAATGGTTTTCAAGGGACCTAAGAAGGTGAAATCACATCTGCAACTGAAATTCAATGGCACCAAAATTCTGACTTTCACTGGTGCTTTTAAAACATGCACTTTTTATGGCTTACAACCTACATTTCTATTAACAGAAAAGTAGCTGGAAAATAGCATGAAGAAATCACCTGCATGAATATGAAGTTGGGCACAGCTGTTCTGAGAAAGCACGAAGCTAAAATAGCATAGGAAATGGAAGCAAGGAATTATTTTCTCTTTAAAATATAAGCCTATATGAGAAGAGATTAATGAGAATAGTTGTGAAAATGAATTTAGTTAAATATGAGCTATTTCTTGGATTTTGGTCCTAGTAACTTCTGGTTTCCATGAACATTTGTTAAAGTTAATGCCTTGAAGCTGATCTCTCTTGCTTTTTTCTTGGAGAGTAAGAGTTCTTGTCTTCCTATGTAGTAGGTATTCTCTGTTAACTAGTTAACTACTGAAGAGAATGCAGTGATTAATACTTGTGCTGCTAAGTTTTCAACAGCTGATTCCTCTATAGAACAAGAACATTTTGCTTCTTGTGAAAAAGTAATGACTTGTATATATTGTGATGGTTTGAGAGCTACCTCCCCCCCCTCCAGCTAGAGTAGACTCAGCCAGCTGGAAGTTAATGAATGAAGCTTTATATTCACAGCTTAGCACAATTTACAAGCAGATATTTACAACACATTACAAATATTTACAGCTATATATAGAAATGTAAAAGTGGAAAGTAATACAGAAACACAATACCCCTCCCAGAAATCAGAGTCCCCAAAAGGGGTTCTCAACCACTCTTCCACTTTCTCTTCACCCCCTGAATCCCCCCACAACCCCCAGCCTTATCCCAGAATCTGCCTTACATGCAAGGTGAATTGGAAAGATCGGTGAGAGGGGTTAGAAGCAGAACTGATTAGTTACACAGATCCAAGCAAAAGCCAGGGAGAGACAGAGATACCAACAGACTCTGTAGACAGAGCCACACTGTCTTATCTATGTCTTTGCTTTTATACAGCTCAGTAAACTTATGAGTGAAGTAGATATCACAGTTTATAATCTAATTTTTACCAATAAAATATTCCAGTTAGCCTCAAACCAGCACAATAGATATAGGAATCAAAGCTTAAAGTTAGCTGAAAATGATGACTGGCTCTTTTCTTTGGAAACTTAATCTTTGTGCAGTTTCTTGACTTTCAGGTAAGAAGAGCAATCAGGCTTTTCCATACTGGCTCATGCAGTATTGCATCATTACGGCACTCATGGTGTTATGGAAAAACATACCTTGTCAAGGTATGAGGTGATGCACTTGGAAATAATATAGGTGGTACTGCAGTTTGAAAACAAAAGACTTCTTGTGGTTTTCCACAGTGAAACTACAAAGCAAGACATTTGTGGAAAGCAGCATATGTATTAAAAAATAATCATAGAATCATGGAATTGTTTTGGTTGGAAAAGACCCTTAAGTTCGTGTTATGGCTGTATGTTTTATTTTAAAAATATAGTTTATTAATTTTGATATTCAGAATTCTCACCACAAGCCATTATTTTTAATAATAGGTTCTTTGCATGGTCAAGAAAAGCATTACAGAGATGAAAACAGAGGCTCTAGAACACTCAAGAAATAACTAGCAAAAATATAACAAGCATGAAACCATTAGAACTGGAAAGAGGTTCTTGCAGCCAGTTGTGCCATTTGCACACTAGAGGGACATGAGAAGCTCCTTTCTGCTTAAGGAGGCACTTGGATTCACTTAGAGTTTTACATAGTTTTGCAAAGAGACTTTTGAGTATTTACTCACAAAATATTATTTCCAGACTCCTGGGGCTAACTAGTTTCCAGACAGTACCCAAACACTTGAAGGGAGTTCTGTCAGTGTCTTCTTAGCCTTCTAGATCTTCCCAGGCTTTAACAGGGTGCTGGGAGAGAGGCAGACAATCTCTGACCTGATCCTGGTTCCTCTCGTACTCCAGACTTGGCAGTCTGGAGGTTTGCAGAGGTTAGCAGAGGTGTAGGCAAAATGTCTCACGGATGTGCAGATGGGCACAATGTTGGTGGCACTTCTCAGCATGTCATGAAGCACTTAATGCCTTCTCCCGTTAAAATTAGGCAAGGCAGTTTCCAGGTAGACAAACCCAAGGTATTAGGGCTTGTTATTATGTAGCAGGTAGAGCATGGCAGGATGGAACGGCAGAGAGCAATGAGATAGAAGCACAGAGATAGAGCATGATAAGGCAGAGCACATTGTCTGTGCCTGCCCATCTCCTTTTAGAAATGCAGCCCGAGACTAATGGCTCTGTTGGCCACAGATTAGCCAATCAGAATGGCAGTTTGCCAAACTTGATAATATTGGGTAAAGTCAGGGCTTACTTTCACTTTTTTAGGGCAGAATACAAACAACTATAAACGCATGCAGGTATCCTGTTTACAAGAGAGAAGAGACATGGAAACACCAGGCCTTTGTCTTCTTTCCCATGATGCTTCTCCCAACAGCAGAGGAAGAAGTGGGGAATACATGTCTGGGCAAGTTAGGACATGTTTAGGCCTATTTTGGCCTTTTACGACAGGTCATTGAGTCTAATCACTGACCTAACACCAGCACAGCCATTAAACCGTGTCCTGAAGTGCCATGTCCACACATTTCTTGAACACCTCCAGGGATGGTGACTCCACCACCTCCCTGGGCAGCCTGTTCCGATGCCTGACCACTGGTCCACTATGACCCAAGTGCAGGATCTTGCACTTGGCCTTGTTGAACTTCATGAGCTGCATGTCCATACCGTCCCTTGCAGACCTGCAGGACCTTTCCTGTTCTGCTCCCTTCTCAGTGGGGTCTTTCCTAGGATGCCTAAAGTAAATGGGGCCATCATTAATGGCAGACTGTCCCAGAAGCTAGGCAGAATTTGAGATAAGAAGATTTGTTTTATTTATCATTAGTAAAATGATTTTCACCTATCACAATATGCCATGTTATCCTCCTCTCTCTTCACACACATATACACATAACCTTTCAGTAGACATATCTCCCTCCTGTTCAGCTTTGTAGAGACAGAACAGTAGCTGAAATTGCCTGACAGTCATTCACAACTCCAAGGTCCACAACCAGTGCCACAGTGCATCAGCTCAGCCTTTTGCCTCATTCAACATCTTACAACAGCCACTCTGGCTCAGCATGCAAGTTGTACAGCTCCAAGTCTTAGAGGGTATATTTCTTTTTAACCACAGACATCAGAGCATCTAACTTGTCCTTTAGACATTTTTTTATTTCCCTAGGCCAGAAGCATAATATTGTTTGTCACATGCATATCTTTTACTGTTTGATTAATGCAAAGGTCATGACTTTCTTGCATTTCCCAGATCATCTCAGGCAGGAAATGTTTTCTGTCTCTTCTGACAGTTAATCAGTAAAACTGTGTTCCTGTGAAGCATTAAAAAAAAAAAGAAAGCTGCCTTCAGCACTAAAGTAATGATTAATTTATGCAATGTTTGAATGATTTTCATCAGTTAGCAGATACAATGATTTGATTTTCCTGTATAATGATTTCATCTTGGATATCTCACTTACCAAATAAGCCTGACAGATTTAATATGAACGCCATTATTTTATTACCATAAACCACTTTGTATTCAGATTTTTTTACATTTTGATACTTTCTTACCGTAAAAGATAATTAAAAAAACATTATACTTCATGTTGAAGTTTTGTTCTTTTTAAAATGAGTCATTGATGAACCTGTCAATTCCTTAACGAAGTTCAGGGCTCAATCTATTTTAAATAACCAGCTGCTTCACAAAGAGTGTAAATGCTCGATTATAGAATCATAGAATGGTTTGGGCAGGAAGTGACCTCCAAAGGTCATCTATCCGAACTCCATGCAGTCATCAAAGACATCCTCCACTAGAGAAGGTTGCTCAGAGCTTTGTTGAGCCTAATTTTGAATGTCTCCAGGGATGTGGCCTCAACTACCTCCCTGGGCAACCTGCTCCAGCATTCCACCACCCTTATGGTGCAGAACTTGTTCCTAACATCCAATTGAAATCTCCTCTTTTCTAAATTCAAACCTCATCCTATCACTGCAGGTCTTTGGCAACAGTTCCTCTGCAGCCTTCTTGTAGGCCTCCTTCAGGTGCTGGAAGGCTGCTGTTAAATGTCCCTGGAGACTTCTGTTCTCCAGGCTGAACAATTCATCTCCCTCAGCCTGCCCTTGTAGAGGTGCTCCAACCCCTGATGCTTTTCATGGTCTTCCTCTGGACCCACTCCATCAAGTCCATGTCCACAGTGAGCAGTTCAGTCTCCCTATCATAATTTTGGGGTTTGCCCTGTGCATTCAACAGAGGCACTTCTGAAGATCTACAGCATCCAGTCTCCCTCATTCAGATACTCATTAGTCTTCTTTAGCTGTAATGGGTTTTCAGCACCTTGAGAGGCTTTCTCAGTCAGATTAATTGACATCCACGTTCACTGAAACAGAGGGAAGAAGTAGCAAATGTTAGAGAAATGTATTGAGCAGCCATTCTGCTTAGCCCAAACCATTGGGATCTAGGGACTTCTAAGGAATCCTGTATGCAGAGATGCAAACCCTGGTGAGGTCACAGCTTCAGTACTGCATTCAACTCTCAGTGCCACAGTATAGCAAAGACATTGAGGTCCTGGAGCATGTCCAGAGAAGAACAAGGCTGGTGAAGGTTTTGGAGGGCATCATACAAGGAGTGACAGATGGTGCTGGGGTCGTTTAGTCTGGAGAAGGCTGAGAGAGATCTTACTGCTTTCTACAACTGCATGAAAGGAGATTAGAGTGAGGCTGGTGTTGGTCTCTTCTTTCAAGTAATAAGCCATAGAACAAGAGGAAATGGGTTTAAATTGTTCCAGGGGAGGTTTAGAATGAACAACAGGAAAACAATCTTTACTGAGATAGTGCTGAGACTTTGGAACAGGCTGCCCAGGGAGGTAGAGGAGTCACTATCCCTGTAGGCATTCAAGAAGTTGTAGATGTGGTGCTTCAAGATATACTTTAGTGGTCATGGTAGTTGGGTTATGGTTTGACTCAATTATCTTAATGGTCTTTTCCAACCTTAATGATTCCATCATTCTATGCAGAGGGACAAGGAAAAGACAGCTAGTCATCAGTATCCTGAAATCACCATGCAGAGCCCTGCACTTCTGTAAGATTTAAGTTAATAGCCATTGCCATTGCGCCTTGGCCGTTTTGTGTCTTTTACATTATGTTGTTGTGTAAGATCCTCAAGCTGATACAAGAAGCAAAGCTTAAACCTCTCCCCTTTATACTGACCCCGCGTGCCAGGCTTCTTTCCATGTGCTTCCCTGTAGAAATGTGTCATTCACCTTTGGCTGTTTAGGGTAGCTGTCTTGTATCACAGCAAGCTGAGGGTAGCCGAAGAGAGGCTATTCAGGGAACATATAGCAGCATAAAATGCTGCACCGATTTGCAAGTACAGGAGTGGCAGCATCATCACCTGAGTGATTAAGTTTAAACATGCAAAGAATTTCCAGACTAACTGGGGAAGTATCCAATGGAATTGGATCTTTCTGGAACAGTGAATCACTATCTAGAAATTCAGGTGGACTTTATAGGCTTACCTCCCTGCTCAAATAGAAACCTCTCCTTGTTTTTTCCTTTTGTAGAAACATAACATTTGAAGTTTGAGGCTGGCTTCTGCACTTGGCATATAGGAAGGTCAGAAGAGGCAAACTTGGGGTAACACATTGATAGAGTTTGCAGCCTACGTACCTTCATTAACACCTTAATTAGTGTGTACTACAAACACTGTGGGTGATGATTGGCCTTTCTGTTATCATACATCTTGGGTAAGAGGCTGATCAGGATGCCAGCTGCTTGCTGTTCAGAGGTGGTTTCCTCTCATACACTATGCACAAATATGTAGTCAGTTAATTAATTACTCAGCCTTATGTTAATGGAGTTGGCTAAACAGCTAATTCCTTTGTCATCTTTTTCTAGTCATTCTGACCTTGTTGAAGCTGGAAGAGGTAAAATATTATTGAAACTTACCAAGTAAAGATGCTGCAGAGTGGGTTCTTCTGGAGTTGGTGGTGCTGTAGTTAATTTGTGAACACTGAAGATCTAGCAAGACCTTAAGGCCTGGAGGGTTGGGAATCGATTAACTTAAATTTTTGAGGGGAGGGAGAGAGGAGATGCAAACCTTGTGCCAGGAGGCATGATGAATTGGAAAAGTTTGTAATTTCATGCAAATTGAAAAATCTTAGTTTTTGTGATAGTCTACTGGCAGATGAGATTGCTGGCACATAATACAGTCCAATTATGATCATGTTGCTCCTGGGGCAGAATCAAATACTCAAGTAGTTAACCATATATAGTTGATGAAATGCATGTAAAAGTTTGCCAAGAGTGTTTAGGAAAGTATTAATTGGAATGGGGAAGGTAATAAAAGTTGTCTTTGCTGCTGAGTTAAAGATAGTATAAATAATGAACATCTTGAAAACTCAGCCAAAAAAGGAATGTTCTCTTCTATGTTGCTGTCTTTCATGAAGAGAAATTCTTATTCTTTTTCCATGGCAGTAACAAGGCTTGTTGAGGAGACATGCAATCTACATCAAGAAGTTTAAATCCTTGACTGGCTCATACATCAGTTGTTACTACATCCCAGTTTAGTTATTTTAAGGATATGGTTACAAGTAAATTCAATTCCCGTTTTAAAAAAGTCTACCAAAAAAAATTTTCTGAAGGTTAGGCTGGGTGAGGCCTTGATGTTGGAATAGATAATCTCTGAGGTCCCTTCCAAAGTAAGCCATTCTGTGATGAAATACTGAGTCATAAGTGCTGTGATTATTAGTACTTTTTTTTTTTTCCATTTTAAATGGAATCAGAAAATGTGTCCTCAAATAGCAAAAGTGATGGAAAGTTTCCATTTGTAGATGTGCCTATTATTAGCATGGCCTCAACTGAAGTTGAGCTCTGTGTAGAGTGGCAGTATGTCCAATTCTTTACTCAGGATCTCATTCTGGAAGCTATGTTTGTAGAGATTAGTCACAGAATTAAGTAAAGGTCTGATTGTAATTGAAGGATCATGACTTTCATTTTATAGGTTACATGGATTTTAATTAGATCTCATTCAGGAATGGTACACTTAAAAAAGCTGTGTTCCAAGAGTTTTCTACTTCCATTTCTTTTATCCTTATCTGCTACAAGCTGCTTTTAAATTGTTTACCTGGAATAGTAGAACACATCTTGTTGACTTGTAGCTTTATGGACTGTTCTTCACCTCGTAACTCTGCAGGAGCTGTCTTAATGCACATAATGATTCCCCTGATGCCTCAGAGACAGGGAAATGCTTTTTCTTTCTGTTTTACTTGCAGTAGCTGTTACAGGACATGAAAGAGAAGCAGACAGGTCTCTTCCTGTCTTCCAATAACTGCATTTTGATTCATAATCATATAGAGTCTGAACATCTTGGAGGATCTCTTGGTGTCAGAATAACATTCAAAGAGGCCTTTGGCATATGATCTAGTCTATGGCTGGGGAGCAGCAGAAGAGGTGTAAGTACCTTTTGGTATCTAACTTGGAAGTGCTGCTGTCAAATTTGAGACAAATGTGATTACAGATCTGTAATATTCACATGCTGTGCATAACTCAGTTTCCAAGGAAGATAGGTAGTTGTCATTAGTTTCATAATTTTTTTTTCTATGTTCAGCCTGTACTTGAAGAACTGGAATATAAATAAGGATTGCGAAGAACCATAATATTTTTTCACACATGACCCTGCCCCCGCCTTTTTTTTTTTTTTTTCTGGTTGTTGTTTCTCCTTTTTTTATTAAACTTTTGAATGTTGTGTAAAGATTTGATTGGTGAGAAGAATTTAAATCATGGCTTTTGTGTGTTGAAGGATGAGTTGGAAAACTCTAGAGCTAGTTAAAACTGGAGTCACATTCAAGCCATTTAGGAGTTGAAATGCAGTCTGTGTTATATAACTCCGATCATGAAAAGCCCATGAATTCTTAAATATGTACTTCGACACTGCTTGACAGATTGATTTACTCCACACAGACTCCTTCAAATGCATACACCCGGCTCTCCCTCCTGAAGCTCTGAACGTAAAGAAGTTTGTCTCAATGAAGTCAATGCCAGGGTGATCAGGCTCCTAGAATGTAAAAATTCCCTTTGTTGTAGTAATTTCTGAGATCTGGTGTCATTGTCTTGGATTTTCCTGATTTTATCTATTTTTTTCCCTTTTATCCCCCACTTTTTTCCCCACAAGAAATTATATTCTTAATTAAATGTGATTTTTGCTTACAGATGGGAAGGGCAGTTCTGTTGCTGTGGTACATAACAGACTTAGACAAATCTGTCTTCTTTTCCTGGTGATTGTACGAGGTATGCTGACAAATTTGGTCTGCTTAAGGAACAGAGACAATTTTCCTTACTCCACTGTCCTTAAATGTACTTACCCATCTTCCTTCAGTTAGACTCAAAGTTACTCAGACCTAGAAAGAGTTCTTATCTTGTAAGAAAATCTTGTACTGAAAAGCTTTCGCTTTGCCCAAGGGGTAGGAATATTAACGTTCTTCATTGTATTCCTGCAAAACCTGTTCAGTGAAGTACCTGTTAGTTTTTAAATCTAATGTTGTGTGACATAAAGAGTGGAGCTGTTCTTTGGTACAGCTTATAAATTATTTCTGTGATTGTTGAATCTGTAATATTCGTAGGCTGCATAAAGAGGAGTGTGGCCAGCAGATCAAGAGAGGTGACACTGCCCCCTTACTCTGCTTTGCTGAGACCCCACCTTGATGCTGCATCTGGTTCTAGTGTCCCCAGCATAAGAAGGACACAGAGCTCTTGGAAGGAGTCCGGAGTATGTCTACAAAGATGACCCAAGGGCTGGAGCACCTCTGCTGTGATGATATGCTGAGGGAGGTGGGGTTGTTCAACCTGAAGAAGAGAAGGACTTTAGGGCTGTCTTCCAGTACTTGAAGCGATCATACAGAAAGACTGCAGAGAGGGTCTTCACAAGCATGTCTAGCAATAAGACAAGAGGGAATTGTTTGAAGATGAGGGAGAGTAGGTTTAGACTGGATCTTAGGAAGAAGTTCTTCAGTACGAGAGTGGTGAGACTTTGGAACAGGCTGCCCAGGGAGGTTGTGGATGCATCCTCACTGGGAATGTTCAAGGCCAGCTTGGATGAGGCCTTGAGCAATGAAGTCTAGTTGAGAGGTGTCTCTGCCCATGGTGGGGAGGGGAGGTTAGAGTAGATGACCTCTAAGGTTCCTTCCAAACTATGCCATTCTGTGGTATGTATGCAACAGAAAATGGCTGCTGGAGACTTTGCAGTCTTTACAGGTCTTACTACTGAACCAATGATATAATAAGTAGGAAGGACTGACTGAATCTTCTGTACAAACATTGCTTATGTATCTACCAAGTAATTTAACTCTTAAAATGTCTCCTTAATGTATTTATCTCTTTCAGTACCATTAGCCTGGAGTTCATCTTACATTGTTTATAAAGCACTATGTACATTTGCAGCTGCAAGACTTTTATTAGTAATTAGATCCATAGAATTTTCATTTCAGATCCCTTCATTATCTGTGTAATTGGCAGATTAACCCTCTGAAGGAACCAGATAAACTCATCATCCCAGTAATGCACAGTCAAAGGAGATCTCTTTCACAACAACTCCCTCCCCAGGGCTCTTGTAGTCTTTCTTCAGGTACTGGGAGGCTGCTATTAGGTGTCCCTGAAGCCTTCTCTTCTCCCGGCTGAACAACCCCAACTCACTCAGCCTGTCCTCATAGCAGAGGTCTTCCAGCCCCCTGATCATCTGCTCTTCCCTGCTCTGAGGATTTTGACAAAGTAAAAATAAATGCAAGTTCTCTTTCCATTCCACAAAGTCTCAAAAGCAGGAGAACCATGAACCATCTTTTGCTGTTAAAAGTAAGCCAAGTTACTTAAACATCTTGCAGTGAGTGGATGCCTTTTTCTTTTTTACTTCCCAATACAGTTCATAGCATTTTTACCCTTTTCAAGGTCTTATGCAAACTTTACAGTATGCTAGTTTAAGGCAAATTAATTATACTATTAACTTTTGCTTTTCTAGGGCACAGCTGGCCAAAATTATTAACTGCTCTCTAATAGTACTGTTCAACATCATCAGTCCAAACGCACTCCAAGGCACAGGCTTTTTTGGGTAGTGGGGTTTTGTTTTGTGTTTTTGATTGGGATTTTTTTATTTGGTTGTTTTTGTTTTATTGTTGGTTTTTTGGGTGTTTTTTGTTTTGGCTTTGGGTTTTTTTTTTTTGGGGGTGCGGTGAGGGTGGGTGTGAATAGTTGTAAGGAATTGGCTGAAGAGTCCCTTTTTGGTTGCTGACTCTGTGTTGTATAGCTATCAGTGAGAAGTGGCTTTATGAGGAAGGGTTTGATCAATAGCATTCCTCTGGATTTATGAACCAATTGTCTTTCTCTCCTTACAAAGTGACTGTTGCTGTTCTTGTAGGCTTGACTGGCATTTGAATTATAGATGAAACTTTCTACTTTGCCCGTTTGAACCTGTCATCGTAATCCTCTGTGACCTTTAGAACACCAAAGTGTAAGATACAAATCAGTTGGTAACAATTGTTGGTAATTGGTGTAAGAAGATTCATAGAAACTGAGTTGCAGAAACTGCAGGTTCCTCTGGGTAGAATTTGAGTACACTAATTCTAGTTAAAAGATGGGGCTGTGTAAGGGAATATAGAATCACTACGTTGGAGAAGACCTTTAAGGTCATTGAATCAAGCTGTTAAACCCAGAACTGCCAAGTCCACCACTAAACCATTTGCCAAGTGCCACATCTACGTGTTTGAAATACCTTCAGGCATGATTCCACCACTTCCCTGGACAACCTGTTACAGCAACTCACAACTTTTTCAGTTAAGAAGTTTTTTCCTAGCGTCCGATCTAAACCTCACCTGGTGCAACTTGCTGCTATTTCCTCTTATCCTATTGTTTGTTACTTGGGAAGAGAGATTGACACCTACCTCACTACAGCCTCTTTTCAGGTAGTTGTAGAGAATGGTAAGGTCTCCCCTGAACCTTCTTTTCTCTAGGCTGAACACCAGTTCCCTCAACTGCTTCTCATAAGAGTTGTGGTTCAGATCTGTCACAGCTTTGTTACCTTTCTTCGAACTTGCTCTAGCCCCTTAATGGCTTTCTTTTAGTGAGGGCCACAAAACTAAATGTGTTGAGTTGCAGCCTCACCAGTGCCAAGCATAGAAGGACAACGGCTTCCCTACTCCTGCTGACCATGCTATCTCCCTATTGTACAAGCCAGAATCCTGTTGGCCTTGGCCACCTGGGCAGAGTACTGGCTCATATTGACCCTACTGTCAACCAACACCCCCAGTCCATTTCTGTCCTGCAGCTTTCCAGCCACAAAGCACCAAAGTAGAAGCCTAGTGTAGTATTTCCAGCCACTTTGGTGTTAAATATAGCTGCTGGCATGGCCTTTTCCAATAATTACCCAAAATGTCATTACAGAGAATGAAGATACAATGTCTGATGAGAGGCAAGCTAACAGCATTTAGATCTTTCTAGAAAAGAAAGAATTTGCTAGATGCAGCTCTCTTGAGAGGTCATGTAGTCATCACTGGTGAGTGAGGCAAGATAGATATGTGTGTAAGGTAAGCTCGAAGAGAAAATAGTTCCTAATTCTCCATGGAGACCCTATGGTGTCTTACAAGCTCCTCCTGAAGACTGTGAAGAAGCTAAGGAAGAACCTTGCCAATACCTTGCTAATTGTGGCTGTGCTCATGCTTCTGCCTCTGTTTCCACCTTTGAATCATAATGTTTACTTAAATTAATCATGTTACTTTATGACTTGGCTTTCATCACTGACCCTGGGAATGACATATCAATGCACTGAATGACAAGCTTGGACTGCCTTTCACATTGTCCAATTTAAACTTCGGTACTGACTGGTACTTGTTTTTGTTGCTTATTTTAATTTTTTTTTTTTTTTTTTCTGCTTCAGGTCAGGCGAAGGATTTACTTCTAATCACAGCTTATGTAAAAGTGTGCTAAGGGAAAACTAGCTTACCAGAAAAAAAAACTGTTACAGGGAGGAGAGGTAGACAGATGAAGTTTCAGCTTTGCTTATTTTGTTTTCTGTAGCTAGAGATAATCAAATATATACCAAAACAGTGCCAGAAAATATACCTGTTCTTCACAGTAATCTTTTGACTAAAACAAAAAAAAAATCAACATGCCAAGAATTCACTTTAAATTAAATGAACTGGTGGCCGTACCTAACAGAATGCTACTTCATCTTAATTTTTCTAGTCTAGTGTCAGGACTTTATAGAAAAAAGCCTTAATTTTCATGAATACTAGTCATACACACACTAACATAAACAATTAGTGCAGTGATTTTCTGGGAGTTAGAGCAGTAGAAGAGTTAGTATTTACTGGTACAATGTACTAGGAAAGCAGCCAAACATCTTCCGATGCAGGGAGCTCTCAGTAGTGGTCAATCTAAGATCAGCAGCACGTGGAATGAAGGACTGGCAAAGACAGGTTTCTAACTCAAAAAGGGAGAATTTGGATTTGTGCATTAAAATTGTTATCGTACAACACTCTGCAAGAGACAGTGCTAGAGAGAGCATTTGCCCTGAGTTTACCTCTACTTACCTATTTGCTCCCTAGTTAGCTACTGCAGTTACGATTATAAACCTTGGCATAAATGCCTCCAGTTTTCACTATAATAAATCTTTTGCTATCAAAGCTCAACTGAACTTATTCAGTGTTTTACTGACAATTATTCTTATTGGGCTGTCTTTCATGTTTGTCTTATCTCCAATTTAATGCTGCTCTGCAGAGATGTGAGCTTGCCCAGATTATTTTCATAAAACTTGTGTTCTGTTTTCCAGAAATACTTTTTAAGATCTGTTGCTTTTACCTAGGCAGTTACAAAGATCACATTAATCTAATCCCTACTCTTTTTCTTTCCCTGAAAAATAAAAACCAAAACAACAAATGAGAAGGACCTTTGGAAGTACAGTAATGACAAAGATAAAATTTATGCTTTCAATAACTAGAAAAAAAATAATGACAGTCAATTGGCCTATGGGCTTGACTAGCAGTTGTAGGAAATGTGTGGATGAAAAACAGAGTAATTGGATTTTAGTTGTTCCTTCTTATAGGAAGGAGCAGATTCAGTGAGGAATGGTGCTCAGGAAGGCTGCCTCTTACTTGCAAAGTTCTAGGCATGCTGTGCATCTGTGCAAGCAGTTTGCTCAGTAAAAATATATTGGAATGAATAGAAAAGTATAAATCGTAAACCTATCAAGATAATCAGTCAGTCTTGTTTTCACAATGGGACTGTTTGACATGTACCATAGTCAGTGTTCATTTACCATTGTTGTTCAAAAGGCAGCTTGTTCCTGTAGCATGCTTGAGGTTGTTATTTTCAGGCAAGAATTATGTTAATGGCATTGGTTATGCTAGAAAGATGGGCTTCATATAAGGAGGAGTCATTTATGGTCATCTGCTGTTTTTATTAATGGGGCCACTAAATAGCTAAGACTTTATCTGTCCATTGTGCATCAACAAGTCTTGACACTTTAAAGAATTCTGCTCTTCTTCCAGAGCCTGTTTTCTCTCCAAACAATGATATCCAGTAGAACTCATTAATAAGTACCAATAGCTTCAACAGCAAGGACAAATTACAAGAACATCAGCACGGTAGGGGTGTGTGGGGTTGTCCAGTCAAAGAAGGCACACAGCCTTTGTGGCTACTCTTGTCAAAGAACTCAGAGGACATGCAAAACCCATTTGTGTCCTCACTGCAGGACTTGTAGCTGTCTCAGAATGAAATGGTAAATATTTCAGTGTGGCTGTATAGCCTGTCTCATGAAATGTCATTGGCTCTTCCTACCCTTCTTATTCTTTAATTTTGTATTAGATACTTTATATTTTTTGCAAAGTTTTTTGACGCCACAGTATCCGTGCCATTCTGTGGCTGCACTATGTCTTAAATATCCTTTGTTCCTCTGAACTAACATTCCCTACATGATCTATGATACAAGTAACTTGAAACATTTTTTTCTAGCAAGGCATTATAAAACATTAAACTGTTGTAGGCTCTCCTGAAGGCCTTATTCTGGTGTAATTACCTTCTGCTTTGAACTTAATTTGGTCTTCAATTTTCATCTGGTCTGCAAATTTTAGCATGGGGGTAAAACAGAACCTTCCAAGTTGCAGACTCTATGGTCCAGGACAGCATCCTCATAAGAATGAAGCCAGCTACCTTTATGTTTTGTTTCAATTGTTACAAATACTTCTTGATGAGTTAAATCTCCAGCTTTGTGAAGGAAATGTTTACTGGGGAAATTTCGGGTGTAAGATGCTCATTCCTATTATATGGGAGAGGTGATTCTGCTGCTTTGCTCTGGTGAGATCTCATTTGGAGTACTGTGTCCAGCTCTGGAGCCCTCAACACAGGAAAGACATAGACCTGATGGAGCAGCAAAAATGGTCAGGGGACTGGCAGAGCTGTGCTAAGAGGACAGGCTGAGTCAGCTAGGGTTTGTGAGATTGAGGAAGAGAAAGCTCTAGAGACACCTAATAGCAGCCTCCAAGAAGGCTGCAGAGGGACTGTTTCCAAAGGCCTGGAGTGATAGGATGAGGAACAATGCGTCGAAATGAGAGGAGATTAGATTAGATGTTAGGAACAAGTTCTTGACCATGATGTTTAACAGTGGAACAGGTTGCCCAAGGAGGCAGTTGAGGCCCCTTCCTTGGAGATACTCAAGATCAAGCTCAGCAAGGCTCTGAGCAACCTGCTCTAATTGGGCATGCCCCTGCCGACTGCAGAGGACTTGGATTAAATGACCTTTGCAGGTCACTTCCAAACCATTCTATAATTCTTTGATTATTTCTCTGTGCTGGAAACATAAGATACAAATCCCTGCAAAGGAAACCAAGACAGGAATTCAGTGTAGACAGGTGGAAAAGAAGATAAAATCCCAGGTCTTTTAAAAAATCCAGCTGTGTAATTTCAGATTACCAGGTGGTGAGGTTTATGTTTGACATTAAAACCTGTTGTAATTTTGCTTCATGGGTTAAAACAAACATGGAAAAGCTTTATGCAGGGCCTTGAACAGAGAATTTTTATGGCTAAAGATTGCAAAAGCTGCATATTCTGTGGAGCTGGGGTTTATTTTTGCATTAATACTTGGAACTATTAGGTTGACAGTTTACTGTTTGGATGGAACTGGCAAACTTTCAGTGAATATCTTTGCAATATTAGTTTGATTTGCTGACATAAAAGTTCTGGGTACATTTTCTTTCTGAACATCTAGGTTTTCACTGTGTAGTAGAGGGATTTGAAGTTTATAGCATGGATATGCTTTTTTTTTCTACTGTGATTGTAAAAATCCACCAACATTTGGCAAAGTTATAAATATTTGAAAAATTGCATTTCACACATTCTTAGTCAAGTCTTATTAGTTAGTCTTTTCTTTCTTTCTTTCTTTCTTTCTTTTTTTTTTTTTTTAAAGCAGCTACATTTCCGAAAGATTATGTGTGCAAAACAGGACTTTGCCTTGAAATGTTCCTCTGATTTGGACAGGTCAAACCAGTACAACCAGAGGAACTAAGATCAAATAACTCACCTGTCATGTTTTCTAATGAGCATCCTGTTAAGGTCAGTTTCCACACCACTATAAATTCAACCTAGTGGATTAAACCTCAAAAGAGATAAGAGCTGGGAAAGTGTGTGAGAGTGGTTGTTATTTAAGTGGTAAGTTGGATTTGTCTGCATGGCTAACCAATAGTGTGAGCGTGACTGAGATTAGTTGAGAATCATAAAAAGGAGCTCTGGCTGAGCAAATGACAGAATGAACTGGTGGCTTTGCAGGAAGTGAGATCCAGTGAAGAGCTGAACTGCAGCTGTAGAAAAACATGAAAAGGTAGAGAAAAACATGAGACTGTAGAAAGACTGGACAGGGACAAACTGAGGATTGTGAATACTACTTCCTAAAGGGCTTCAACCTGAGTTCTACCAGGAAGTAAAGTGTGCTAGAAGTGTGCATAGTGTACCTGCAAGGCAAACCTTTTGCTCTAAAAAGGAATGCCTTCAGTGCAATAAATTGTTTATATAGGTGTATATAGGTGCATCCAATGTTCCCTAGCAATGCTTGCACATACCAGTGCAGAGGTTCTCTCTGGTTCAGTTATCTTGGCTATCCCCTTCAACCTAGATTGTTAAAACTTTCTCCTCCATATTTTTTGGCTATATCACCATCCCCTTTGTTTTGCTTTGTGGAAAATCCTGGAGATGCTGGCGGGGGGGAACTGGAATATCTCTCTTATGAGGAAAGACTGGGATAATGGGGTCATTTTAGTCTGGAGGTGAAAGCTGATGTGATATCTCATCAGTGCTGATCAGTACTTCAAGGGTGGGTGTCAGGAGGATGGGACCAGGCTATTTTTCAGTGGTGCACAGCAACAGGACAAGGGTCAAAGACTCAAACTGGAACATAAGAAGTTCCACCTAAACATGAGAAGGAACTTCTTTAAATTAAGGGGGGGTGGAGCACTAGAACAGGCTGCTTAGAGAGGCCATGGAGCCTCCATCACTGGAGATACTCAAAACCCACCTGGACATGTTCCTATGTGACCTGCCTTGGCAGAGAGGTTGGACCTGAATCTTCAGAGGTCCCTTCCATTCCCTACCATTCTGTGATTCTGTCTTTATGTGGGATCTGGTGCATATGAAAGAAATTCTTTCTCTGAAATTTTTAATGGAAAAAAAGTTGGAGTCTTTATTAATAACTTTACTGTGGTGCTGTCTCAAGGTTGCATTCTATTGCATTTTATGTTTGAATACAACTGCCTTGCTGCAAATGAGCCAGCGATTGCAGTTTCAGCAGCAGCAGTTTCTGAGTAGATTACCATTACAAGTAATGGTAGGAAAGGAGAAAATTTTGTTGCCTCCTTTTTTTTTTTTTGTTTTTTTTTTTTTGTTTTCTCTTTCTCTTGATGAAGTGCTAGAGACATAAAATAACGTGAAATACGTTCCTTAGTTTTAATGCACACTGCTGTGTTCCAGAAAAAAGGCAGTAATGGGGAAATATATCTGGAGGTAGAGAACACACCATGAAATTGCTATTTCACTTGCAGTTGGAGCTGAGGAGCTACAAAAGGGCCCAAGAAGGTAGTTAAAAAACCTTGATATCAAACATTGTCTGGAGGAAGTGGAGCAAAACTTCTTTTCATAGTCACAAAGAAACATAGAGGTCTCTTGCTTCTCCCATGTAAGTGCTACAGAGAAATGCAGCACTTAGACAGTAGCTCTGAAGCTGGAGACAAGGCAGTAGTGTTAATGCAGAACTCATGCTGCTGGCCCCATCAAAACTCTGGACTTTATTTGCCTTGCCGAACATCGAATGCCACAGTAGATTTGTTGTCTGAAAGTAGTTTGGTGGTGGGGATTAGCTTTTTCTTCTGCCCATCCATCATCCTCCCAGGAAAGAAGGACCTCAGTAGGCTGTCAGCCCAGCTTTCCTCCTGACTTGATAGAAAAAATTTGGAATAGATCCCAGTTCCAGATGTTTATTTCCAAGTTCACCAGTATTAGATGCATGCAGGGTCTAGCTCTCACCTGAGTGACTTTTCTATTTCGGATCTAGAGATGGACCTTTGAAGGTCCCTTCCAACCCAAAGCATTCTATGATTCTATGTGCTGTAGAATCCTAGTACAGCTCATGGCTGTAAAGACATCATGTATTACATTTTGTAAACATTGCTGAAACCAACCTCTTCCCATTATTAGAATAGTATTGAAATGTGGAATTCTTTTGCTTTTTTACCTTTGGTTCCTATATATGAGTGATCAACAACATCTTCATAAATCCCATTGAATCTGAAGAATACAGCACACCTTCCAGTCTTTCCAAAAAGTGGACCAATAATAATTTTGCAATTAGATTGGTAGTGTAGAAAGTTCATGAGTGGCAGTTTTGTATTTCATACTATGGTCATTTATTCAGATACTGATAGTGGGGGGGGGGGGGNGAGTGTTGGATGTATCTAGGTTATATTGGAGCTTAACACTGATAAGGCTAGGAGGAGAAATCTGAGAGTGTTGGATGTATCTAGGTTATATTGGAGCTTAACACTGATAAGGCTAGGAGGAGAAATCTGAGAGTGTTGGATGTATCTAGGTTATATTGGAGCTTAACACTGATAAGGCTAGGAGGAGAAATCTGAGAGTGTTGGATGTATCTAGGTTATATTAATGGTATTTTTGACTATCCTTCATCAAAAGAGACTTTAAGAGATGTATTCAAACACCTTGTAGATATATTTTCCTCCTCTACATATGTTATTTTCTTGACACAATGTTTTTATGGAATATCCAGCACAGATTGCCAAAGAATCTAAGAATATTGATCTTTAAAAAAATTCAGATGTTTAAAAATGTTTAGGTTTAGTTTTTTGACCTTTCTCCAGTTTAATAATACAGAGATTTCTGCTATGTACAGTGCTGGGGAGATGATTTCTTATATTTCCTTACAAATACATTAGATCAAGGAAAGGGACTTAAGTGATGCATAGCATAATCAATTGACTTTTTCTTGATTATTTTGACCATTAAATCTTAAACAGATCCATAGCCATCTTTCTACCATTGGGCCAGATGGGAGTAGCTTTCTCAGTTAATAGAATCCAGTTTGGCTGGAGCATATCTTTCTCTTCTTTGTTTGAATGCATTTCAGTTAATGTCTCCAAATGTTTTCATTTTTACCCAACTCCATGGGTCAATTCCAAAATTGACATGGTATAACCTTTCCTCTCCCCACCTCTACCAGAATGAGCAATCACATTTTATTCCTTATTCTCCCAAGTGGACTGCTTCTGCCAGACTTGTGTGTGTTTTGTTTGCCTGCCAAACTCTAGCAAATGTTTTGTGTTTGAAGGATGACGGGCCAGTCTCTGCAGGAATTCAGCTGGCTCTACAGATTTTTTGGAGGTGTTTTTTGGTTTGGTTGATTGTGTTTTGCGTTTTTTTCTTTCTTTTTTTTTTTTTTTCTTGTGTTACGGGCTTAAAATTTTTTTACTTGCAGATTTTTCAGTCTATAACACAGCAGCTACAGACTGTATTTTATTCTGCTCTGCTGGAATGGCAAATGTTCAAATATACTTTATAAAGCAATCAGGAATTCAGAGCATTGCATGGTGAGGTCTTTCACTTGTTTATGGAAGAAGGATCAGCTGGTCAGGAATTTGTGGTTTAAACATGGTATTTATAGCTAGTACTCTTTAACAGTCCTTCACTGTGTTTACATGACCCTTTAAGGGCAAAACTTTTGTTCACTTATTCTTCTACAATCGGTAAAATCCTGAAAGCTGCCATCGAAGTTCAATTTCAGTAGTGCACCACTGACATTTTAATGAAATTCCTCTGAGATGTAGATTTTTATTTTACTACTGTGGGTAATGCCTATATAACTCTGCCTGGGAAAATAATTTGAATTACATGCAAGGTTGACATGATTTCCCTCACCCCCCCACAGCTATTTATCAAATGTGTTCCATTGCATAAAAGGATAATGATGTGGTGGTCGATGTCCATCTGAATATTACAGTGTGAACAGAATAGTTTTTATACTGTTGAGATACAAGTCCTAAAAAAAGGACAGTTATGAAAATGAGTTTGAAATATTTTTGGTTGGCTTTATAATTTAATTTTTTTAATGAGAAATCAAACCCTTGCGCTCCACGGTGTTGGCTATTAACTGCCTATATAGGAGGAGTGGAGGGATTGTACCAACCATATTCAATTGCCAACAGACAAGCTGCACTTTATTTCGAAAATCTACTGTTTGAGTTTGGAAAATTCAGATCGAGAGAGGAAATTCTGCCACTTTACTCTGCTCGCTAATTTCCAACCGTTTCCCCTTAGCCTATCTCCGCAGGCCTTTGGAAACAGCTCTTCTGCAGCCTTCTTGTAGGCCCTATTCATGTATTGGAAGGCTCTATTAGGTATCCCTGGAGCCTTCTCTTCTCCGGTCTGAACAACCCCAGCTCCCTCAGCTTGTCTTCATAGCAGAGCTGTTCCAGCCCCCTGATCATTTTTGCGGCCCTCTTCTAGACTTGCTCCATCAGGTCCATGTCCTTCCTGTGCTGAGGGCTCCAGAGCTGGACACAGTACTCCAGGTGAGGTTCCAAAAGTCACTTCATGGTTTGAATGGATCTGTGGATCCTTCTCTGGCATTTGTGTTGGCTTTGACGGTGTTTCCCCTGACATATGCTGTCTCAGCACATGGAGGTCTGTTTTGTCAGGTCTATCCAAATGGTACTTCTTTGCCCTTGTCTCATCCCCTTTATTGACTGGTAAGAGCACAGGAGCACAATGTGTTGACAGAAGGCTCCCTCTGACATTTCCTGGTGTCCTAGTCAGGCCGAGAAAGATGCCATTCCTTTTGTTCCCACACTTGTCTGCTTGGTGATTGCTAGCAGTGGCCCTGGTCTGGGGCATGTGTGGCTCAGCTTTTTCCAGTGGAACACACATACAAGATGTTGTGGGCACATCTCAAGTGCTGAACACCTTTGCTGCTGTTCCAGTCTGCCAAGGCAGTGAGCCTGACCCTATGTAGCAAAGCTTTCTGGAGAGGATCTGCATGCTTCTCTGGGACTGAGGCATTAACATTCCCCAGGCTCATTCCTCCCCTCAGTGGTCTTTCTGATTAACCAAAAGCTGCAGCAGTGCAGCTGAGCTGCTCATCTCTTCCGATGAGTAGAAGTCTACCAATATACATCCCAAAGCGGCCTGAAGAACTCAGCATATAAATATAGAATAAATATCTCATCTCTTAAAAAAATTTCTTCATGGGAAATTTGAAAGCACTGTTCTGAGTGAGGAATTGATTTATACTTGCCATGTCTAACAAGAAATGCTGAAGAACAAAGCAGTTCTGTCAGAATAAGTGTAAACAGTCATCATGTTAGTTATCAGGTTGTATTCCACTCACTGGAAAAAACATAAATAATCAGATTTATGTGGTTATTGCTACTTTATTATTTGACTACCTAGTGCTTCACAAAGTGGTTTTCATTTGAAGTGTTTATCTTCTTCAAAATTTTGGTTATCAGTAATGAATGTTTGTTAATAATAAGCTTTACGACCCAAAATGTTTTCCAAATCTACACCATGAGATCTGTAATGCAATGAGGATATTAGTCTGACAGCATTACCGTGGTCTCAACAATTCTGCTCTTGTCCTTTCTCAAGGAATTTGGGTTGGAAGATGTTAAATATAAAACAAGGCAGGATGCAGAAGCACTACTGCTTTCAGCAAAAAATTTGTATGTGTGTTTTTTTGGGTTTTTTTTTTGGAGGGGGTGGTTGTGTATTTTTTGGTTTGGTTTGTTTTGTTTTTTTGTTGTTGTTTTTGAAAGTACTTCATAATGAAATATTCTTGCTTTGATTTATTGGAATTATAATTAGATCCCATGCTTCTGGAGAAGGGGACTGCGAGGAATGATTGAGCTGTTGGATCTTCCTTGGTGTTGGTCCATTTTTTGTTTTACAGATTTAATTGGCTCCAGATTGCTATTGCACACTGAAAAAAAAAAGTATTATTGGGTTAAAATCCTGGAATCCAAATCAGGCCTGGCTCCCACTGACTTGATGGGAAACCATTCCTGATTAAGAGTTTTAGGACTGATCCAACTGAATCTGTTGTGCTTCAGTGAAGTGAAGCCAGTATTACCTGCTTTCAAATCAGAAGAGACATGGAACTGCTGGAGTGGGTCCAAAGAAGGGCCATGAAGATGATCAGCATGCTGGAGAACCTCTCCTATGGGGACAGGCTGAGAGAGCTGGGGCTGTTAAGCCTGAACAAGAGAAGGCTCTGGGGAGACTGTAGAGCAGCATTCCAGTACCTGAAGGAGGCTACAAAAAAGCTGGGAAATCACTATTTGCAAGGACTTGTAATGGTAGGGTGATAGGGACTGGATCGAAGCTTGAGGAGGACATATTTAAACTGGAGATTGAGAAGGAGTTCTTTACAGTGAGGGTGATGAGGCCAGGCCTTGAGCAACCTGGTCTAGTGATAGGTGTCCCTGCCCATGGCAGAGGGGTTGGAACTAGATGATCTTGAAGGTCCCTTCCAACCTAACCTATTCTATGAGTCTATGAATCTGTGAACTACTCAAGGAGAAAAAAATAATGTCAATCTCTAATTTAAGCAGAATCAGTTCTTTAGGTTTTAGCTTCAGTTTTTCTTTCGTTGTAGTTGCAAAAAAAATCTTTATGGGTGGGGCAGAATAAAACTCTGTGAATACTGAGTTTGAGCTGTTTTTAGGTTTTTCTCCAGATTTCCCAAGTCCTTTACAATCTGTCATGCCAGGCATTTTGTGTGGTTTGTGGGCAGACACAGCAGTAGACTGTTGTGAGCACTGCTCCTAACTGTGCGTGAACAGCAGCGTACTCTGAACCTGTTAGACCGTGAGAGCTTCATCTAGCTGAGGTGGCAGACACAGGTTAGTTAAAATGTGTAATACCCTTGGATGTGAATATACCTCCTGGTTTGATCTGGAAATTAAACAGTTTGTATCCTGGTTTATTCCTTCTCAAAAGCCTGCAGCAATTCAATAAATGAACCAAAGGCTGATAAATTCAATGGGAATTGCTGGTGACAGTCAAGTGAGCATGCTCACTGGTGGCAGGCCCAGAGACAGCTTCTCACTGGGTAGATTTCCCTGGAATTTTGCAAAAACATGACAATATATTTAGGATATTTCACACTAGGTCCTACTTAAAATTCTTCGGTAAATCTCTTTAAGTGTTCATAGCTGCTTGCTTAAATAGGAGCACAATCTTGTCATTTTGATTATCACTCAACAAAATTTCTTTTAAATGCGGCAAAAGTCTGAAATTAATTCATCAATCAAAAGAAGCTTTAACTAAGATACACTCTTGTCATCTTCTGAGCAAAGATGTTGTTGTAAATAAAGCAATTTGAGTATCTCAGTTTTGGGGTTCGAGTAATTGATGGGATGCATAACGGATGTGATTTTGATTTTGATGCGCTTTAAGATTTAGTAATTACCCTGAAGAATTAATTCTGTTTCAGGACTAATGCTACATTTAATACGTGCTCCAAGAGGATGGAGCTATTGTTGCACTCAGCTGTAAATGGTTTCTCAAGGTTATTTGTGTAAGGCAGGAAAAAGCTGATTGTATGAATTAGTTGTGGCTGAGAGCAGAGCAGAGTTATCTGAGGTCAGGTAAACCCAGTAAAACCTTTACTGTAAGGGCTAGGTCTAGAAGGGTGATCTCTAGAAGGTGTCAGGTCTTGGAGAGGAGGAAGCTGAAAGCAGAAGAGACCTCTGTGCCGCTACAAATCTTTTATGTCAGATTCATCCTGTAAGAATGCACTTCACAAACTGTTTAAGTCTAACAAGTAGCCAAGTCCACTGAATTAAAAGGGAAATTAACAGATAAACTGGGAATGAGACTTATCCCTCCCTTAATTAAAAAAACAAAAAAAAAAAAAAAGATTTTTCATCTGTAAAGGAAGTCTGACTGCATCTAAGCAGTTTTGGTGTTTAGCATAAATCTACACCTGGTTTAGATGAATTTAAATAAATTTCTCTCTAAGTAGCTTTTAAAAAGTCTCCAAATTTCTCTGAAAATTGGTACACCTATGGCTTGCTTTTGCTTTTTTTGGTGAAGGAGAAGGACACTGGAGATTTTAATGTTATCAAGAATGTGTGGTTTGGGAAATAAAGGTTGTAAATATTTGCTTTAAAAACCAAACCGAAGCAACTTGTAATCAGTGAAATGAAATGAGAGATAAAAAAAGAAAGAAGAATGCTGGGAGGAGTCCAAATGCAGAAATCCCATATGCATTCCATTTCAGCAAATGCTTTTTGTTCTTGAATGATGTTTTAGACAATGCTCTGAATGATATATTTGGAGTAGAAATGGCAGGTTTTTCACATAAATCCAGATGACAGCAGTGTGATGAAAAGTAAATATGTAAATAAAAGGATATAATTCACTCCTGCAGAGAGTGAAAGTGAGAGGTCTGGGGTAGTGCCAGGTGACGAAAGAGAAATACTTTAAATGTAAATAACTGAAGGATTTCACTCTTTAACCTTCTGCTTTTGCTGCAGGCCAAAGTTTAGAAGACACTGATATACTCTCAAACATACTTCATAGAGATTGTGGTCCAACACAAGTAGTGTTTACTTAACGGGACTTTTCACATGCTTCAGCTTACTAACAGGCTGTAATATTAAAAACCAGATGCTCCATCTCCACTGCAGTTGGTGATAAGCTAAAGTGCACTAGGGAGAAACCAGACCTCTCTCCAGCATTTTGCCGTAAAAGACTGCTAGAGTTAACATCAAAGATCAAATCAATTATATTTTCTCTCATAATCTACTTAATTTTGGCCTGTACCATAGTAGTTATCTTTCAGAAATAGTTCTCATGTCTTAAAACTGGGAAAAAAAAATAATGATATTGAGGGGTTGAGGCTTTTTTTTTTTTTTNNNACTAAAGATGTTAGTGACTTCGTGTTCTGTGGTGAGAGCATACCAAGAGCTGCTCCTGGTATAATTTAGAAAGGAGAAATAGAGTTACATTATTATTATAGTATGTAATAAACCCCATAAAAATAGCACCTCCATTATGCTTCTCTCTTATCCGGAGGCAGGATCAACTATACCCATGCACTTCCTGACAGATGTTTATCTGGCTCTTTCTTTAAGATTTTCAGGAATGGAAATTCTGTAGGTTTTTAAGCCAGGCACTCCATTCTGGTACCTCTTTTACAACAAAAGTATTTTGGGGTTTGTTTTGTGGTTTTGTCTATGTCTCTAACCTGAATCAAGGTCATTTTGTAGAAGAGGAGATTATTTTATTTGTAGCAGCAATTTTCATGTATTTGTTTAAAGAGTTGCCATGACGCATCCAAGACTTCTGTTGATCAAACACTATTCGTTCTGAACTTAACATTTAACCCAGGATTATACTGAAATCTGGACACTGGGGGGGGATATGTCTGCACTTCCACTTTGATTTGGAGTATAATTATAGCTCTAAATTTTTAACTGATGATTCTACTAGATACCTGTGATGTCACCAATGATTGTCATGCTCAAATACTGAGAAGAGAAAACATGCAGAATGTTAAGGGCTTTCAACCAGAGAATCATAGAATGGCTTGGGTTGGAAGGCACCTCCAAAAGTCATCTAGTCCAACTCCCTGCAGTCAGCAGGGACATCCTCCCCTAGAGCAGGTTGCTCAGAGCCTTGTCAAACCTCACCTTGAATATAAGGCATCAATTACCTCCCTGGGTTCCACCACCCTTGTCGTAAAGGCTGTGATTGTAGCATTTTAATAACATGGCATTTCTGCACTGCTCTCAAGGAAGTAGCATCTTTTGTTCCGAGTTTTGTGTATGATAATATTGAAATAAACTTGAGACTGTAGTGTTCAAATTTGTATTAATTAGGACTATTTCGTTGTAGAAACAACATGAGATATGGGAGATTATTTCCATGTGGAATTATAAGGAACCTATTTGTTAAGAGGTTGAAAGGAATTCACTCAAAAGATTACAGTAGACTTATAATTCATTTGTAATGAATTGTAAGTATTAATCAGACCTTTCCAGCTTTACTGATCTTAATTTTTCTTTGTAATGTTTCCTTCTAAAAGCCAGAAAACTTAATGTTCCCTTTTCTTAAATTCAGAGGAAATTGCTGCTTTCAGCATACTGAATTACGCTGAATGCCTCCAGTTTACATTTGTGCTTGGCTTCTTGGTTGGTTTTGTTTGGTTTTGTTTTCTTTTTGTTTTCATCTGGGAATCAAAGCAGAATAATCCTAGAAATTTATATTATGAGAATATAAGTTGGAAGCAGAAAGATCTCCAACTGTAGTTTTGCAGTGTATCCCAGGAGGGGTTTTAACAATGGAGACTTGATTAGCTTGAAAGTTTATTTATATTAGAAACAAAAGCAAACTGAAACAACAGAAACCCAACCTCTTAGCCTGTTCCAAATGGGAAATGTGAAAATGCCACCACATTTATGATTTGCCAAATGCAGGGTTAGAAGTAGCTGGGATCTGAACAGGAAAGAGAGGAAGAGGGGAAAGGGGTCTGCCCATGCCACCCTCCAGCAAGCAGTGAAGGATTTGCTCAGCCTGTTCCTGCAGCCTGGCTGTAGCAGATGGCTGGCAATCAAAGCCATCCCTCTTGCCCTGTCAACACCTGAAACACCGGTTGGATATCAACTGGATATAAAAAATAATCAAGTGGTTATTTTTTAGGTTCACTGCAAATCACTCAGTGTTTGAAGCAGCATTTTTCTGGATGTAAGATGGATTTCTTTTAATTTAGTTTTGAGAGCAGTGCAGCCACAAGCAACTTAAATTCATTCTCCTGACTTGAAGGTCAGCATGTTGGAGTAAGCCGAAATACAAGTTCAGTACTTGTACTTACTCATCAGTAAGACCCAGTAACTTCTTACACGCACTTCCTGTGCTTTCCTCATACTTAATGATTTTTTTTTTCCTTCTTCCTTTCTGCAGAAGGCATAGGCCAAAAACAAACAGAAAACACCTACTGTAACTTCCAGTCTTGGAAAACCTCATGAACTTCACAGCTGTGGCCTTCAGCTTCCTTTTATTTTTTTTTCTGTCATTTTTGGGGTATCTCAGTGACCATAACTGTTTGCCAATGTGTTTTTTCTTCTCTGTGGGAGCGGCTGATTCTAAACATGAAGACCTGGACTTGGGTCATTCTTGGACCAAGAGGAACATGTAGATTATTAGTTTAGAGTGGGAGAGTGGCTGAACATTAACTTTGTATGAGTGTCAGATGTGTGAATTGTAGAGAAATGAAACCCATTGATCCAAGCACTGTAAGTGCCTGATGTAGGTGGTTTTGAGACACAGGAAGCCAATTGATTTCTGAACTCAATAGGTCAGCAATCCGTGTGGAGTGTAGGTCATGAGCAGAAGCTTTAGAATAGTGATGTTTTATCTGATGCACTGGAATGTTTTATCATGGTGATTCCAAAGAATTAAGTAATTTCAGCCTTTTCTCTTTGTGGTCACTAATCTGGGGTCAAGCTGACCTTTGAGGGTCCCTTCCAGCCTGATGCAATCTCTGAATATAGAATTATAGAATGGCTTAGGTTGGAAGGGACTTTAGGCATCATCTGCTCCAACCATCCTGCCATGGACAGGGATACCTCTTAACTCAACTTGACTGGTCAAGGCTTCATCCAACCTGGCCTTCAACATCCCCAGGCAAGAGGCATCCACAACCTCCCTGGGAATCCTATTCTAGTCTCACCACCCCTGTACTGAAGAACTTCTTCCTAAGATCCAGTCTCAATCTTCTCTCCCTTAGCTTCAAACCATTTCCCTCCGTCCTGTTGCTACACATCCTTATGAAAAATCCTTCTCCAGCCTTCCTGTAGGATCCCTTCAGGTCCTTCTGGAGTTTCTTCTTCTACAGGCTGAACCATCCCTGTTCCCTCATTCTGTCCTCATAGCAGAGATGCCCCAGCCCTTGGACAATTTTTGCGGCATCACTCTTGACTCATAGCATGTATTATGTGTGTATGTAGTTACCTTAAAGCTAAAACAGTTTCAAACAATTATTCATTTGGTAAATTAATGAGTTTCTTTCTAACATTATGAAATTGAAGATGCAATTCATCTGACCAAATGCAGTCAGCTAAAATACATCCTAAATGCATTTGCATATCCCAATTCCAGAAAAGGAAAGGAAATTATAGCAATCAGCTAAATCTCATTATATTAGCCACAACAGATTTGAAAGGTGGTTTGTTTGGGAGTAAGATTTGGCAAGGTGAGGATTAAGTCTGAGAAACAAAAAGAATGTATGTATCTGGAAATCAGAACTCAACTCTTTGTCTAATTGTTTTCTTGTGGAGAAGTGTCTGATGTAAATATATATATGCTTATATACGTATGTATATATACTGTTTTATATTAAAACAGATGTGGTGAAACTGCATTTGTGCAATTAAACTTAGACTGAAAAAGCACAAAAAAGTATGAACCTGTAGATAAACTTAAGGGTAAAATAAAGCATTGGCCTCAACACTTGCAAAGCTTCTGCCATTGCCAAATGGTTTCTGAAGTTTAAATGTAGATCCTGAGCTATTGTGATTGTGAAACAATTTAAATTACGTGGCAAAAGTAACTTTTTTACAAACAAATCTATTGCTACCATAAATTCAAATAGCAAGTAGTGAATTAATGAAATTTCAGTGAAATAATTAAAGTTAAAGCAAATAATTTTTGGTTTAGATTTTTTTCAAGTTATAGGGGAGACCTAATAACAGCCAATAGTATGTGAAGGGGGCCTGCATGAAGGCTGCAGAGGGACTGTTTCCAAAGGCCTGTGATGATAGGACATGGAACAATGGTTTGAAATTAGAGAAAAGGGAGATTTAGATTGGATGTTAGGAACAAGTTCTTTAGCATGAGGGTGGTGGAACACTGGAAGATGTTGCCCAGGGAGGTAGTTGAGGTTCCATCCCTGGAGATACTCAAGGTCAATGCTGACAAGACTCTGAGCAACCTGCTTTAGTAGAGGGTGTCCCTGCTGACTGCAAAGGGTTTTGATTAGATGCCATTTGGAGGTCCCTTCCAACCCAAACTATTCTATGATTCCAGAGTTTTAGGAGGTAGTATCCAAAACACTTGAATAATTAGCAGAGAGTTAAATGAAGTACATGATGATAAATTAAGTTTCACAAGCAGAATTTCTGTAGTGGTAAATTTTTAAAGAAGCTCGCAAAATTAAAAGCAGGATCAAGCCCCCGTAGTGTTATAATGAATACTGCAATTCCTGGTGCCATCTGCTGTTGGGAAAATAGAGATGACAGAGGGAAGCTGAGGGGCGGAAGAAAGGGTAAGAATGCAAACTTTTAAGCAAGTGGATAAATAGCAGGGTATTTTGAACAATAGCAGCAACAATAACAGAGATCATAAAGGTGATGGTGATTAAATAATTAAAGTTTTAAAAAAGAAAACAATAAAGAACATTTTTTTTTAACATAAGGAAGGTTGTTAAGAACTTGAGACATTCAGCTGCTTTTGTCGTTCAAATGAACTTGAAGCAGTGATTGAGGAAAGCATGAAATATTTCTGTCTGTCTGTGTGCAGAGAACTGAGGGCTCTACACTGGAGATTTAATCTCTCTCATTATATTCTGGGCTGAGCAGGCTTTTTGACTTCTAAAACAACACCCTGATTTCAGTGAAGGTGATGTCGAAGGTCTTGATTACTTCAGCCAAGGAAGGATTTAATTCACAAGTAACTATGATATACAAAACTCACTTTAAGATCCATCTTCTGGGCACAACTGTGCTCTGGAGCATAAGCTGTCATTCCCTTCCCTACTTCTGCAACATTTTAGATGGCTTTGTTAATATGACTAGCACTTAGTTTGAAATTCAAAGTCAATGAGGTGAGCACTTTGTCAGCATCCAGATTGAATATGAATTTAAAGGTCCAATTATTTTCTTCATGTTGGTTTTGATTTGAATGTTGTTTAACTTTTGTTAGTATTAGGTCAATGCAGCAACACCATTGTAAAGCCGTGGAAGTGCAACTGCACACCACTAATCTGTGTCTGTGATTATTGGAGGGTTTTCAGTGTGGTTTCTTTTTTTTAGTCTTTTCTGTGGGGCCCAGGAGGATGTTATTTAACTAATCCTAAATCTATTGTCTGCTGCAGAAGTACTTGTTTGTCCCTGTGGAGATGAAAGGAATTTCAGGGTATTGTACAGACTCCAAATGCTAGTGATTTGTGCTGTAATACTCCCTTTAAAGTAGATGGCTCCAATCCCTGATTGACGAGAGAAGTGATTTCTAAGATATGATTCGATAGCATCTCTTAATCTGGGTGGGTCAGGAGGAGGACAGGTCTCTCTGAAGGTTAAAACTTTGGCATAAATCCAGGTTGAATTATTTGGTGAAGTATTATATAACAAGCAGTAGAGGTGAAGGTGCAACTCATCTAATCTAATAGCACTGCTTTGCCTCAGTACAAAGCTCAGTTTTGCCCTTATTTAAAAATCATTGTGAATTGTTTAGTATTTTGAGTTTTAACCGTTCATTGTTGGTAATGAAAAGCTTCCTGCAGGCTGTATTATCAGACTTACATTTTGGCATGCTTCCATAACATTTCTGTACTTCTTTGTCATAATGACATCTAAAACAGATGGATACAAATGGAAACCAAGGTAATTTTTTTTCCTATCTTAATTATATTGAAGGTGTTCTGACACTAAGCAAGCATGGCACAGTAATAGATTATTTTGCATCAGTTTTCGCTTCTAAATTATGGCTTTTAAAATATTATTTTAACACTGATAGAAATCTATTCTAGATTATGGCTCTCTAAATATCAACATTGTAAGTTTACGTCTTCCCTTCTCCTGTCATGAGTCAGTTTATTGGGAGTCCTGGTGACTGTCTGGCTATGTGCTGGTGCTGAAATTACAGGCACAAGTGTGAGACATTCCTGGAAAGTGTAATTTTTAAGCTGTTATAGCAGGTATGCATTATGAAAACTTAAAAATTGAGTTAGCAAGAGCTGAAGTCAGTGCATGCAGTTTTTCAGAGTAGCTTTCTCAGATCATTCTATTCTAGTCTAACTTGAGTGAAATAAATTGCAATCATATGTGTTTCTTATTAGCATATTCAATACATATTTTTAAGGCTCTGAATTTGAATTTCAGATCCCACCAGAGACCTGATTATCAGGTTATAAAACCTGATAACATTTCTGGACTTCTGGTTAGTAGAGCTTTTTGTGGTAGGAAGTTGCCTTCCTTTTGGTTAAGAAATTTTTCTTTCTCAGTCAATAGAAATTATTTGTAATGGTGTTGGGAGGGGGGAGAAGAACATCAATCTAAGCTTTAAAATATTTGTGATTTCAGACTATATTGTACCTGGACTGAGCTGTTTGTTGCAATGTCTTGGCTGTTGGTGTACTTTCTAGCAGCAGAGTGATGCTGCTTCAAGATGTGTCAGGGATGACAGTAATTAGGAGCACTGAGAGAGACAGCAGAAAGCTCAAGGTCAAACTGTTTCCTTGAAGTGATTTTATTTTTCCTTTCCTTGCAAAGAGAGGTTGAGGTTTTGAATGAAGCAGGATAGATTTCTGTGTTTTTCTAGATAATTAGAGGCCTTTATTCTCTGAAGCTCTGATCTTGCAGCTTTCATGAACATTGATTTTCACTGGAGAAAGGTCTGCGAATGGGGATAGAGAAAGCTGAGGAGTGCACTACACTTCATTTGTGAGAACTTGAGCTAAAATCTGAGATGTATTGAAAGAGAAAATGTGTTCAGTGGACCTGCTTTTTTTTAAGTGGTTATTTTCCTCAGAAGACCAGCCTGCTGCTGGGTGGTTTTAGCCATGTCCGGTCAGCAGGGTTCTGGCCATGAGACATCAATAACCTTGCCAGTGCAGGGATATTTGAGAACTCCTGTTGAGGTCCTTCCCTCTCTGTGATTGTGCTCAGATTAGAGATTTATTTTTTTCCCTAGTAGCTTAATGCTGCAATTTAAGAATGGAAAATATATGTAATGGAGGGGTAATTAATGGATATGAGATAGGATTTTTTCAAAATTAATATTGTTTATTAATTCTGGTATTCAGAACTCTCACCACCCCTGACCAGTATTTTAAAATAATAATTAGGTTATTTTTCAACAGTCGTGGAAACAGTATACAAAGGAATAACTGGATCTAGTGCAAATAACTAGCAGTAACAACATTAACTGAACTGGAAGAGAGGTTCTTGTAGTCAGTTACACCACTTGTCCACTAAATGGACTCAAGGAGATCCTGTCTGCTTATGGCAGAAGGCTAGGATTTAGTTCGACTCAGTTACAGAGTTTTGCTAAAGATTTGCTAGAGGCTTTGAGTATTTACTCACAAATATTAGTCAGGATTCCCTGGGATGAACTACAGCTTCAGACAGTACCCAGGCACTTTCAGGGAGTTCTGTCAATGTCTTGTCAGCCACTGAGGCTTCTGATTCTTCCCAGACTTTACAGGATGCTGGGGAAAGGAGGCAGACAATCTCTGACCTTATCCTGCCTCCTTTGAATGATCTGTGTCTGTCCAGGACTTCCTGTCATGGCAGGAGACTTTCAGGTGTAGGCAGGGTGTCTTGGCAGATGTGCAGTCTTGGCATGGATGTCACGTTGGCTTTGCAGGCCTATTGCACAAAGGCAATTATACCTATTCCCGATAAACTCAAACTAGCCCAAAGCCCAGGGCTTGTTATTCAGCAGAGCTAACTTATAGCTTAGCAAAGCATAATGCTGTAAAGCATGTCAGGATGCACATTGAGGCAGTGAGGCATAACACTACCAGAAGCAAAGAGCATGATAAGTTAGAAGCAATGGCAGAGCAACAAGCAGCAGCAAGCAAGCAAGCACAAATACAAGGGCAGAGCACACTGTGTTACCTGCTCATCTCGTTTTATCAATACAGCCTGAGACTAATGGGCCTTTGGACACAGAACAGCCAATCAGAATGGCAGTTAGCTGAGCTTAACCATATTAGATGAAGCCATAGGCTTTACCCAAATTTGGGAAAAACATAGGAGTAAAAGAAAAAACACAGGAGTAAAAAAATTCTGGGCAAACCCAGGTCCTTAGACTCAGTGGCTCCAGGTTCTTTGTCCTTTTTCCCATGGTTGCTTCTCCTGTCAGCAAAAGGAGGGAGAGCAGAAAAACATGCCTGGGCAAGCCAGGACATGTTCAGGCCATTCTTGCCTGTTCAGACCTACCATGACAACGTAAAATTAAAAAAAAAAAAAAAAAACAAA